>JAVDBV010088049.1:12358-26810 GCA_032619315.1 Piper longum | reverse complement strand
CTCCGGGTGTGAGGAACTCAAACGCGGAGAACATGGAAGTTTACGGGTACTGTTTAGTATAGCGCATGTCATGACTTGTGGTTCAAAGGGTACTGATGGCGACTGCCTGAGAGTACTCGGCCTTCATGCTCAAGGCTAGGAGAAATATGGAGGTAAGGAGAGGGCTTAGGATTTGAGACCAGAAAATGAAGCAAGAAAATGTCGAGAGCGGCATCAGCAGCAGCAGTTCAGTCAGTTCGGGATGTTACCAGGTTGCAGCCCAGTGGTTCCTTAGTAGGTGCCCTTCAGAGAGTTCACGAGGAGTATATGGATTTTTCTTCCATATGAGAGTTTGCTCTCATAGCCAGTTTGTTATTAGTTATATTCTGAACCAGTAACGTTACTGACGGTTTTGTACTATATGTAGGTGACGACTATGAAATGGAAGTGCTAGCCTGGACGAAGGAGTAATGAGGTCTTTTGCACACACATATATTCGGTGACTGAATGTTTAATATTCTCTTTATGCTTTTATTATATTTGAACTAATGTGAGGTAATGAAAAGCATGATGATGTGATGAACTGCTAATGCGTGATGCCATGATGTGAAAAATGAATAGAGGGCACAGGTAGGCTGAGACCTAAGATTCAGAGAAAGAGTTTACAGTATGCTAGATTTTGTATGAATAAATTTTTTTTGATATATGCATATATGTTTACGTATATTATGTTGACAGGGTAGCCCCGAATTACATTTTTAGGGGAGACTTTGTCCGTCTTAAATTAGAATTTTATTTGGATTTATTGAAATTGTAGTTTTTGTATGAAATGAGTGTCCTGTCGTCTATTTAGTATCATGTTAGGGTTTTATGCGTTTCACATTAATATGGCGAGTCGTATCTTCATTTTAATACGTCGAGATTGGAGCCGCACGCGTTGGGTTCGGGTTAGCCGACCTAAATAGGGCCTGTAACATGCCGGTTTAGTTCACGAGGGTAAACCAGATTTGGGGTGTTACAGATTATATATATATATATATATATATATATATATATTAATAAGTTAAAATAAAATAATATTAATAATTTTTTTAATGATGTGTTAAGTTTGTCGTGTTATCAAATTAAAACATGTTTAACATTGACCGCATCATTAATATTTAACTGTTATATCATCAATATTTAATTACAATTATTAAAGGTGTTAGAGTCCAAGGATTACCGGCGATCATTTTTTTTTTTAAAATAATGGATGTAAGTTACCATTTTTTTTTTAAAAAAAAGAAGAAGGGTGTAAGCAACAATTTTGTAAAGAAGGTGTATAAGTGATCGTTAACGCTTACAGAAGGGAGTGAAAGTGATTTTTACTCTTCATTAAAATTCGGACTCGGTCAATTCGCCCGCACAAACACCCGAGCCGTGCCTAAATGTGAGTCAGTATAAGAAGCCGGCCCCAAAACCCCCAAACCCCCATAAACCCTGCGCCCGACCAGCCGGCGCCAACCATCGCAGCCGCGTTCTCCGGCGCCGACCTCGGAACCTCCCTCTATTTATGAAAATGGCGTCGAAGCTCAATCTCTCCTCCCCCAAGGTCTGGATCGTCGTCGGCGTCTCCGTCGCCGGCGTCCTGATCCTCGCCGAGGCTCGGCGGCGGCTCAAAAAGGGCGACGACGCCCCGATCGTCGGAGCAGACTTTGGCGCCTTCGTCGAGAGGCTCGAGGTCCTCCCCCTCCCGCAGCCGCCGCCGCCTGCCGCCCGGCAGCCGCTCACCGGCCTCGCCTTCGCCGTCAAGGACGTGTATGAATTGGATAGTTGATGTTCTTAGTTTTGGTTTTGTGATTGGTTTGTTGTTGTTGATTGTTTTTGTTTGTGTTTGTGCTTGGTAGGTTCGATGTGAAGGAGTATGTGACGGGGTTTGGGAACCCGGAATGGCGGCGGAGCCATGAGCCGGCGAGCAAGTCGGCAGTGGTGGTTTCGCTGCTTTTGAAGAATGGGGCGTCTTGTGTTGGGAAGACTGTGATGGATGAGTTTTCATTTGGGTCTGCGATCTATGAATTCGTTTGTGTTTCCATTTGATAGTTCCATTTATAATTTGATGGTGGTGAAATTTTTAATATTCCATTCTCATCTAAGAAACGGATGCCATTTGCAATGTTTAAATTTTGGATGTTACTTTATGTTTTCAGCCACTGATCTAATTAAAATTTATGGCTTCTCTGTTTATAATTTTGTTTTGAAAACTTCAGATGATTTGGATGGAAATTGAGTAATATGGATGCATTTGCCTTATTTTATGTTAATTTAATTGCAGGATTTCTGGAGAAAATGTGCATTATGGCACACCACACAACCCAGAGTTGCCATCATATGTTCCTGGTGGCTCGTCCAGTGGCTCTGCTGTGGCTGTGGCGGCCGGAATTGTTGATTTTTCCCTTGGTATAATTAGCTGCCGGAAATGTTGTTCTTTTTAAGCTTACTCTTCGTGCAAATCCTCATGTATCTTCCGGAATAAATAACACATTTAATTTCAACTATGTACGTAGAAATTATGTTCTGATGATCATTGCTTGCCGGATAAAAAAAATTTACCATGTCCAAACTGGGAAGCATACAATAAAGAGAGCAAAGAGAGAGAGCATGCGTGAGAAGACTTTATTAGAAACCAAACGCGAGAATTGAGCAGGAAGAATTAAAAAAATAGATGTAGTCAACAATAGAATGGAAGCTTTCAGGACTTGTTGTAAAAAACAAGGTGAACTCCTCCTGCATATTTATATATCCAGAGTCCAGACTATCCAGCTCAAAGTGTTGCAAATGTGTTCTTTAATTAAGTGAATTTCCATTTCTCTTTAACTTCAAATGTATTGATCACATACTTGTCGCTTTCTTTAGTATTCTCAATTGACTTATTTGTTGATATCAATTTCCAATAAATTGTGGAGTTTCCACCTATTTCCAATCTTTCATATAGAAGCATTTTTTTCGTTGCCAGTTGAGATGGTAGATGACTATATTCATGTTCTAAGCAACCATCTTGTCATTATGACCATCTTCAGTTGATAGATTATTGATGAAAAAAAGATAAATTTTCATGTCATTTTCCCATCTTCTGATGTTTTTTTTCATGTAGTGTATTCGACATGAGATCTTGAGATTCTGATCATTAGATTTAATTTGAAAGCAGTCAGTCAGCAAACAAAGATCTTAACATCAACCTAGGCCAGTTGGATAAGGTGCAGATGATAATGATGATGATGATGACGACGAGTGAATTCCTATCCAATTCCCCTTGTTATTATAAATATTCTTTCTAACTTTGTTTTGATTTCTACAATATGCATTATAACTGGATTAAATTTTATGACTTCCATGAAGTATGTTAATATGCAATCCCGTATTGTTGATAGGCACTGATATTGTTGGTGATGTGAGAATCCCGGCAGCATATTGTGGTATATTTGGATACCGACCTTCTCATGGGGCTGTATCTTCCATTGGTGTTTTGTCAAACTGTCAGAGTTTAGAAACAGTTGGTATTGCTATTTATTACATTTGGATGCCTACTTTTTTCTTCTATCTTGTCAGTTTTCTTTCTTTTTTCCCCAGATTATTACCCAATTTTTTATCGTTTTTCATCTTACAGGATGGTTTGCTCGTGATCCATCTGTCCTGCGCCAAGTTGGAAATGTCTTACTTCAAGCTTCTTCTACGGAACCTAGACGAACAAGGCGCCTTATATTTGCTGATGATTGCTTTCAATTTTATAAGGTTCCAAAGCAAAAGACTGTAAATGTTATCAGGAAAGCTGCTGAAAGTTTATCTGGATGTAAGGCCACTGCCCCCATTTTTCAAAGAATGGGTGTATTTTCTGGATGAGAGCATATTTTAGAAAAAAATTCTAATGTTTTAGTTTTCTGTTTCAATGAGCAGATCAGTCACCAAAGAATATAAATATTAGCGAGCATATTTCATCTAATGTACCTAGTCTGAAGGAATTTAAAGAAACATTGGCAAACGTCCACAAAGGAATAGCCAACTTGAAGGCTCTTTCAAGTGCTATGCTGCTTCTGCAAGGGTAGGAGGGAAATTCTCGCGTTCTTACTTTCTAAGCTCTATCTGTATGAGTAGTACATTTTTTATCATGGCATTTAGAAAATACTCTTTCATAAATTTATTTCCTTTTCATTTTTACTCCTTTCAAGTAAGCTGTACAAATAGGTTCTACTTATCAAGAGCTATAAAGTTGAGAGTTGAGTCATCATGATTCTTAACTTTTCTTTGTAGACTAAAGGCTTTCAAATATGCAGTTACCCTCATTGTTGAATTGCTTTGACTTCTCCCCATTTTTTTTTTGTTAGATTGGCTTGCAATGTGATCAATGATGTTCTTTTCGTTTTTATGGTTAAATATTTAATAAAAAAAGTATAATTTTATATTTTCTGGTTGAAATTAATGATGGCCGAGATTGGATCATGACTGTTGACTCAATCTAATCTGTTGAAAGCCTTATTTTCCAGCCATTGGGAATTTGTTTTAGTCTTCAACGAGTCTGAGGAATTCTAATGTTATTCAATTGGTTTTTTTTTTTTACTAATTATCTGGGCTATTTACTGTATGATCTCATGTATTTAAGTTTTGATACTTTTCAGGTATGAGTTCAAGACAAATCATGAGGAGTGGTTCAAAACCGTGAAGCCCAAGTTAGGCCCTGATGCTTCTAGTCGTGTTCTTGCAGCTGTAAATAGCACAGTAGAAAATGTAAAATCCCTTTACAAAGTCAGGACAGAGATGCGAATTACATTTAACAATCTCCTAAAAGTACGTTCTTACTTTTTTCTGAACATTATGAGATGCCCTTATGGAAACAATGAATCTTCTACTTCTTGAGAAAGTGCTCTCTATCAGCCCATGACATCGACAGTAACACCTTAATGTAGTAAACTATATAGATAGATAGATACCTGAGAAAAAGGATACCAAGATGTTGGAGGTTATCCTGTTGGTGATATAGTATTGTGATGCAATATAAGATTGTCATATGTTCATTTTGCCAACTGTTGACAAAAATTCAGCACAATTTATCCGCCATCCAATGCCTGGGATGTAAGAATTTCTATATTCCCTGATGGTTGGCTAGGATGTGAAATTGCAAAACCTTTATCTAGTTTCCTAATGATCTTTTGGTTTAACTTAAATACAAAACCAAACTGTTCTATTGATAGTGGAAGCAACATGACATTTATAAAATAGATTCTAGAAACATTTGGGGATGGTGTATCAATGCTTTAGCAAACTTAGAAATGGATCCCTCTATGCTATCTTAATGTCTTCTTTTTTCCAGGATGATGGTATATTAGTTATACCTTCTACTCCAGATTTTCCTCACAAGCTGAAGGGAAAGAAGAAAATGCCAATGGAATATCAGGATAGAGCATTTTCCCTGTTGAGTATTGCAAGCATGTCTGGTTGTTGTCAGGTTGAGTTGTTTGATATTGTTTCATTTCAAATTTTCAGCTTTCAATTTTTTCATCATTTCATTGTTTATTACGTATGTGGTTTCAGGCTACCATTCCACTTGGAGAACATGATAACTACCCAGTTTCTGTATCATTTATTGCTGTACATGGTGCAGATAGATTTCTCCTTGACACAGTTTTGGACATATATTCGTCTCTCCGAGAACAGGCCAGCATTGCTTCTAATTCTTTGCCCGTGCCTGATACTGATGGCGACATGGCTACTTCGGAACTTCTGAAAGAAAAGGTATTGTCACATGTCATCATATGATCTGCTAACTGAGGATTTATTTATGATTTGTTTCTTATTCAATTTGTAGGGAAACGCTGCATTTAAGGGGAGGCAGTGGAACAAGGCAGTCAATTTCTACACAGAAGCCATCAAGCTGAATGGGAATAATGCTACTTATTACTGTAATAGAGCAGCTGCATATTTGGAACTTGGATGGTAGTACTTTTGTTCTTTATCTTGAACCTTTATTAAGTTTAGTTGAGGTGATGACAATTAGTTCGAGCTGGTTTAACAATCCTGTATTTCCCTGCAGCTTCCAACAAGCTGAAGCAGACTGCACTGCAGCAATTTCACTGGATAAAAAGGTAATTAGTCGTTTTTAATTTGGATGCATTGTTAATTTGAAAAATTAAATGAGTGATAGAATAAAAGATTCGAGGGTTGCACATATAAAGCAACTGATCTTTGTTCGAAGGCAGGTAGTTCCTCTTGGATAGCTGGAAAATTTGAGGGTGTTTTAATTCTGCTTCCATGGGTTATCGTCAAATGTTGTTCATTGTTTCTCGAGCTACCTCAAGAGGCTTATATATCAACTTATCATTGACAATCATGGAAGGATAATTGGTTCGAAGACTGACTGTCTATCTTTTAGTCTGTCTTACTACCAATGCCCTTTGAAATCAACGTACAAATAAAATTGTACTATGACATATCTATTAAAAAAAATTGGTTGTTCACAGTTTTATTTTATTTGATTGAAGAAGATTGATTTTGCTGTTTTTTGTGAATATATGCTAGCTTTATATACTGTATTGGAACTTTTTATTTGCTCATTTCCTTGACTGTCTATGGAAAACTCCTTTATTATTCTTTGGATGATATTTAGAAAGGGTAAAAAGTTTTCAATGTACTTGATTAATAAGCCTACTTCCTGCAGAATGTCAAAGCATATTTAAGAAGAGGGACCGCGAGAGAAATGCTACTCTGTTACAGAGAAGCGGCTCAAGGTTAGTATTCAATTTGGTGGTAAAATATTTCTTAAGTGTTAATTGTGTTCTCTGCAGTCCTGTAAATTTGTTAATGTTGTTTGCCATGTACTTCTAAAACTGATCCCTAGCCAAGCTAGTTCATATCCAAAAACTCCTCAAACGGTTATGAATTAGGTTGCGCTCTTCTGGATTTAAATGTGAGTAATGCAAAGCTCCAGCTGAGCAAAGTTGAACTGGATTCTGTTTGTTAGCACCTGTATATACACTGGTGAACTTGTAGGGAACTCATGACGTAATCTGCCCATCCATAATAATTCGATTATAAGGTAGCATCTAATTGTACACTTCGGGAATGCAGATTTTAAGCATGCACTAGTATTAGAGCCCCAAAATAAAGCTGCACTGTCGGCGGAGAAGAGATTGCGCAAGTTGGCTGCCTGATATCGTCTTTGGTATTTGATTCTTTTTACACCGGAATTGGTTAAGTTATTGAGCCAAAATTTTTGTTTTGCTGGAGAAGATGAAATTGTTGTAATTTGTATTTCCATACCTTAACTCACGGTATATAAAGAAATTAACAAGAAAACATGATAAATGTCCCAATATATTGCACGCGGCTATTTCTGCCTGCTCAATCGTAGTTTGTACTTTGTATATAGCTACCTTATAGACGGCTTAAATGTTGCGATGGTTTTCTGGGTAATGAGGTTATTGACCAAATATCGGAACCATATTTGTATTGCGTAATTATGAAGTTACCGATGTTATCATTTATCATGTATTGAAAATAAGGTTTTAAAGTAATTTCTTGCCCCTATCTCTTATTAATATTAATAAAAAAATAAATAAATATATATCCTTCGACTTAAAAAAATGATTATTAAAATATAATAAAAATTTAAAAATAAATTATTATAGTCTATTTTTTTATTTAATTAAGATTTTTCTTTTAAGTTAAAATTAATCTTGAAAAAAAGATTTTATTATTATATTATATCAATAAATTATTATAGTCTATATTTTCATTTAATTAAGATTTATCTTTTGATTAAAGTCAGTTAAAATTAATCTTGAAAACATTTGATTGTTATATTATATCTTGTTATTTAACGAGATAAATTATTATTTGACAAAATTTATTTATAAAATTAAAATTCATCGGTCGCATGAGCGTGTTACAATGCAGCGCGGCCTATCGACGAGTTAATGTAATCACGGTGTACTATTTTGCAAGTTCCTACAAAAACATGATTTAAGATTACGTTTACAATTTTGTGGCGCGTAAGGTGAAGACGGATCCTTGTTTTTGCGGGTGAATATATCTATAACCAGCTCCCTCACGTTCTCTTAGCAATTTGAGGACACATTTTATTTTTTATTTTCCCAGCATAGCAAATTGACAATATTTTGGTAGGAACTGTACACATAATTATTTTTACTCTATTTCACCGCAAAGGATGGCATGTAATAATATAAGTAGAAAAAAAGTGAATGCTGAAATATCGTTCACGTTGACTTCAATTTTGCAGTTGAATGTTCGTTAGCCTAATCCATTGATTTAATTCTAGCTTTATTGTGTTCCAATTTGGCTCATTTAATTTTGGGTTTGAGATGAGTCCCTCTCCTAATCAGACTGACTCGTTTTTTATTTGATTATTTATTTGATCATATTACAACAAAGATTTTATTTTAAGAATTATTTGGTCCATTTTTGTACACCAAGTAAACACTATTGTAATTTGGTTGTGGACGTATAATTTTGTTTGTAAAAATATTTTAAATTCATGTTGGATAAAAATCGATTTTGTTTATTTAAGTGAAGCTAAATCAAGTCAAATACATGTTTTTTATTCTTTTTTTTTTTGAGTCAACTCTAGTCTTGGCTTTTCAGGTCACACTATATATGACCCGTTGATAGATTTTACGTTCGACTCTCTGAGTCTCATTGAGTCACTCGGAGTCTAAGTAAAAAATTCTTTTAAAATATAGATAATTAATATTTTATTTAATTAAATCAATAGTTTAAATAACATAAATCGTATATTTATCAATTTGAAATGCCAAAGAGAGTGATATCTTATAATTTGATATATTTACTTCTGCTTATTAGATTGAAACGTTATTATAAATAACTTCAATTCAACTCCACTCCATAACCTATTGAAACGAGTCCAAGTTTCAAAATTTTACACTATGGCCAAATATCAACCTAAATGGGGGGAACTATTAACATCTTTTGTCATGACACAAAGCCAATACCATCCAGAATTGTTTAACACTATAAGTACTGACAAGAAAAAATAACACTGAACTATAGCAATGTTTCCTTACATGGGTAAATGCATTTTTAGGGTATATCATAATTTAACTATGGAATAATGCAAAGACATACAATTTTTAATGAAACATTCAATTCTTTTAGCCTTACACTTCAACTGATACAACCCATTAAACACCGAAAATGTTGTGAAAGGAAAATCAGAGCAAATAGGAAACGATAAAATTCTGCACAATATTTTACATAAACGATTTACTTCTCTTTGCATCGATCACAATCATGATGATTCTGGCACAGCATTCTTCCAGAAGAAACAACATCGATATTGGATATGTTGACAACCAAAATTACACCAACTTCCACCATTCTAATTCCCTCACAAATTTTGTACAAAGAAATAGTAAAGTACCTCTAAATACTCCATGAACATGGTCAGTGCTGTTGGAACAAAATTCTTACCAACAAGCACATGGCGATAATATCAAATATCAACATTGATTTGTCATCTCCCTCCGGATAATTCGATTGCATCCTGGTTATAAATAGAATCTTCTCCCCAGTCAAACCTTCTCTGTATTCTTTCGTACTCTTGTCTTCGAGTTACCTCAACTTGCTGCCATTCCTCCCACCTTTCTGCTAAACCTTCACCCTCCAACATCCGTGCTACCTCAGACATTGTGGGACGATCCTCAGGTGACGATTGAGTGCATAGTAGAGCAACTTGAATCATCATTTCCAGATCAACCAAGTCATAATTTCCATCCAGGTTATGGTCTACAATGGCGCCTAGGCGCTTTTCCCTCTCGAGCTTCTTGACCTGAGTGCGCAACAAATTTATCCCCAATCAGAAAACAAGAACTGCAATGAGTTTTTACCAAAAAAAAGCAGCTTCAAACTTACGTGATCAAGTAGCAATACATCATCTTCTTCCTCCAGACGTGAAAAATCAATCGCACGTTGTCCAGTGACCAGTTCTAGAAGCGTAATACCAAATCCAAAGACATCAGTTCTCTCAGAGGATTTTCCGGTGGACAAATATTCTGGGGCAATATGGCCCATGGTTCCACGAACTTGTGTTGTAACATTTGTCTTCCGGACATCTACCAATTTTGCCAGGCCAAAGTCTCCGACAACAGCTTCAAAATCTTCATCTAATAACACATTTGCAGCTTTGACATCACGATGAATAATTTTGGGATTGCAATGCTCATGAAGATACTCCAGTCCACGAGCTGTGCCCAATGATATACGCTTTCTTGTCGGCCAATCTAAAATTGGTGCTCCTGGTTTAATCTCTGCAAATATTTACGAACAAAGAGACAACATGAAAGTTCAAATATTTAATGGGTTTTTGAAAATATTCCTGTATCGTTGGTTTAGTCTATCTACACGACATTTTTAAGATGCTTAAATCATAACAAATCTACACAAGTGCAATTTTTAAGATGCCAAAAAAAAAACACTCAATAAACACTAGCACACAATACAAAGAAGCTCGGGAAGATACTAAGTACCTCTTAAACGATATGCGACACTCAAATTTTGCATAAAAGGATACACCAAAAGCCGCTCAGTTGGTGTTGTACAGAAGCCAATAAGCCTCAAAAGGTTTCTATGTACAGCTACACTTATCATCTCAACTTCCCGTAAGAAAGCAGCTTCACCACCAGGACTTTCGTAATCTGTGAGACGTTTGACCGCAATCTTTGTACTATCAGAAAGCACTCCTTTATAGACTTTACCAAACCCTCCTTGTCCAAGAACATTTTTCTCACTAAAGTTGTCTGTCGCAAGTTGTAACTCCCTCCACGCAAACCTCTTCAACTGACCAAATTCAATTCTCCGCTCATCTTCACCTGCAGATTCCACAATACCATCAGTTTAAGGTAACAATATAATTCAAGGAAACACAGCCAGCCATTTAATTCAAACAAGCAGGAAAAGGAACCTGCAACATCCACAAAAACTTCACGCTTATATCCTCTATTTCGGCCCCTCCAAAGAAAACATATAATGATACAGCATATGACAACTCCAACGGCTCCTCCTATGACACCAACAACAATTCCTGCTTTTGATTTGTGCGAACCATCTGTTACAGAGGCAGCAGAGAAGAGAATAAATGTTAGCACGGTAAGATCAATTTATTTTTTTAAAAAAAAGGTTTTTCCTACTCAAAGAAAGATAACACTACCATCATTTGAGGAGCTTGATTCGCAAGGATGTGGTGTATTTACTCCACAATTTAGATTGTTACCTGTAAAACTTCATTGAGTAACCCAACTAACATTAATTTGAATGATTGTAGAAAATGGAACAATTTTCTCATTAAGTATCAAGCAAAAGATGAACAATTCAAACATAGAATTCAATCAAGCAAGCATCTAAAACTTTGTCACTTATATCCGAGGGACCTAAATACATTTCAGTGAAGGTTTCTTGCCAAAGAATCGCCAGAGATCTATAAAAGAAAGTTTCCTACAACAGAATCATAATAGTCAATAGGGAAAGTACCATTACTTGTATTTGTGAACCTGAAATAAACTATTAGGTATTACACCACTCAAGCGATTGAATGCCAGCTGGCTGCCAAGAAACACAAAGAAAGAAATGGTCAAAGTATAAAACTGGCAGCCCAGAAGCCAGAAAGCAGAAACCAGTATCTTTCTTAAATGTGAAACACTTCAATTAACTCGATAATAAAAAGTGCCCACTTACATATTTATCAGGCTCGAATGTTTTGAAAATGATTCAGGAATAGGCCCCTCAAGATTATTTTGGCTTAAAATCCTGATGTAAAAATTGCACAAGCTGAATAAGTAAATTCCGACATCCAATACGTCATATTAGCTGCTTTCAAAATGAGTACAAAGAGATGCTACTTACAGAAACGAAAGCTTTGTTAAACTGCCAAGAGAGTCAGGTATTCTTCCAGTTAACCTGTTGTTCTCCAAATCCAAGTTGGTCAGACTGGATAAGTTACCTAATTCTTCGGGTATCTGCCCTGTAATGTTGTTTCCTTGTAATACACTGCATGAGGGGAAAGCATTAAAATACTCAGGAATAACTCAAGAAGATGACTTAAAACGTTTACTTTTCTAGAATGTGCATTCCTGCCTAGAAAAAACCTACAAGTGGCATAAAGGAACGAAGAACTACCATGAACTTACAGGGAAGTAAGAGTCCTCAAAGCCCCAATTTTTGGTGTCAAGGTCCCAGAAAACCCCATAGAGGATAGTGTCCTGTAATTATTACAGAATTTGAGCAGTAATCATCAAATAAAACAAGAATAAACAGTGGAATATATTGCTAGCAGATATTTTTACTTACACAGATATAACATTATCATTGGCACAGTTGACTGACGGCCAAGTGCATGGACTAACTTGATTCTGGTTCCAATCTGAAAGTACATTTGGTGGACCTTTCAGTGACATTTTCAGTGCATAAAGAGCATCAACTGAAATTGTGCAGTACACCATAGTTACTTAACCGTGGAAGCAAAAGTACATGATGGCTAAAGGTAGCTTATTTGAGAAATGAAAGGTTAGCAAATGAAAGATGAAGCATTTGATTATCATAAATTAATATCTATCCAGTAAATGCTAACATATTGATAATGGTTAATTAAGAAAATTACAAAATAAAAGTGACAGCTTGGTTACCCTGGTAATCAGCAATTGTTAATGGCAACAGCAAAATGATAGTGAAGGTTATTTGAGCCAACATCATGTCTTCTCAAATAATTAACCGATAATTAAGCTTCATCAAGTTTTTGGGAGACATCATTCCCTGAAAGAAATGCTGAGAAAATACCATTTACAAAAAAAAAATGAACCGATTATAAACCCACTTTACTGGCAATTATGCAGTCTAAATTTTGCAGGCCAAAAGACAATGTCAATGGCATAATAGACAAGATACAGCATTAAGATACTAGGCAATTGGCCTTTGAATCTCAAATTAAAATAACTATTTGAGTTAAAGATGGTCTTCTTCTCCTTCCACCCGTACCCAAATTATCGGGTTAGAGACGTATTCTAAGATCAAGTTCAAATTATTAACATTATTAAGTTGTCAGCTAAAATCTTAACACACACAAGAAAAAGTATAATTGCATGAATTAAACATAAGTTTAACAGTACCCCTCACAATTAAGTATTGGTTTCCATGAGACAATCTAAACATAAGATAGGAAGTCACACTCACAAAACATCAATCATGGGACACTGAATCAAAGATCTCTGGATCGTTCTAGACATGTCTATTTTTAAAGGAAACCCATTCCACTTAACATGATATACGTTGGGACAATTTTAAGTTTGTTTAGTACAAATCCATACATCAAAATAGTCTATCCCATAGTGCTACGCCGATTCATTTCATCATATGTCTGGGTCTAAATGAGAAAAAACACTTTGATCATTGATATCAGGCGAAGTAGCAACTCTCAAAAATTAAGAAATACAAATCAATCAATAACTATCTCAACTCACAAATATAAAAAGGTTATAAGTAAACCAGGAAAGATAATATTTGTGCCTCTTAAAACAGTTCTATCATCCGTAATTAGGGAGTAATAAGGGGAGAGAAGAATGAAATCCTGATCCCAAACAAAGAGCAATAGCCAGTTAGTAACAATCTAGTGAGGAATAGCAGACAGTGGAAATCAGTAACATTTTGACATAGCCAGCAGAGTACTTCAATAAAATTAGCAAGTAGCAATTAGTGTCACGTACCCCCTCAATTCAAGTCAACCCATTTAGTGCAAAATGAACAATCAAAAACTGAATCTGCTCAGCAGCACAATAACAGGGGAAGCAAGAAATACAAGGAACACAACAAGCAATTCTAGCACAGCGGGCTTTGAAAAGACGTAAAAGCTCATAAAAAAAGGCAGAGCATGGTTAACACAGCAACACCATACCTACCCTCGATGATCCCAAACACAACACAATATTTACACCAGCAAATCACCCCACGAATCAACAACCAACTCAGATGTAGGAAGACCCGAATCAAGCTCAAAAAAAGAAGAGAACCCAGAAAGCGGATTACCTTGGAGAAGAACGAGGAGGCCCAAAAGTAGCTAAGCCAAAAAGCGTTGATTGGACGTCCATGCTGTGCAAACCCGTGTCGCGCCACAAACAAACGCAGAGCAATCAACCAAGGTGAGATCAAAAGCTACAACCATCTCACACCCGCCATGCCAAGGTTTGTTTCCAGGTTTTTGTTTTTTCATGATGATGGTGGTGTTGAAGCATGGAAAAGAACGGTTACCATGCCTTGGGACTTTTGGAACACTCTTGCCTATGTGTGAAACCAATTGGATACTGGTCATGATCTGTCAGAAAAATCTTACAAAACATTGTAGCATATTATTAAAATAAATATATAAAGTCTGGGCAGTTAAAGCTGATTGGGGGATGGTGGGGGGGGGGGGGGGTGGGGTAAATGC
>JAVDBV010088049.1:0-12338 GCA_032619315.1 Piper longum | reverse complement strand
CAGTGCAGCTCATCCGGGGGTGGGGCGGGGGGAGGGCAAGGACTGTGGCGGCAGGTTGGGGGCCACAGTGGAGCTCGTCCCATGGCGGCAGGAGGCCAACGAAGGTCGCCAGAGTCGGTGGTGACTGTGAGGCGGGGAGAGGATAGGAGGATGGAAGGAATTCCAGCCGTTAGATCGTGATCCAACGACTGGTATCAAACTTGAGCATAGGCAAGCTACCTGTGCCCATATATATATAAAAGATAGATAAAATAGTTTTTTTTTTAAAATAAAACTCTCATCTTTTATAAACAAATAAATACTTGTATACAAATGTTAAGTTAAAAAATTTTATATGGTACTGTAAACATTTATTATAAATAATTTTAAGTACATTATTTATTAAAATAGTTATTAGATTAATGTGAATTTTTAATATAAATAGTTTTATAGATAATGTAATGTATATCATTTATATCAATTGTTTATCATATATATTTAAGTTTGATACGTAATAATTTTGTTTCCCCAATAATATTTGCTTAGCTTATAAATGTAAATTTCAAAAATTATATTAAAAATAGGACCAGAAAACAAAAATATTTAATTATTATAATGAATGCATAAAAATCAAAGGTGTCGTTAGGTTAAAGAATTATCTAATTATGATTTCATGAATAAAAATATTAATTTGATTGTAAATTTGAACTTAATGTTCTTCTAATTGATGGGTATTATATATTGTATAATTATTTGTGTTAGTATTTCCGAGATTCTGTTATTTCCAAGATCTATCCAGGATCTCTCTGATTTAGACCTTCTGAGAACTGTAAGGGGAAACCTTGGCTACAACTGCCCTCTAAATTCACCTTATAAATAAAATTGCACTATGACATGTCTATTAAAAAAGATCGGTTGTTCTCTGTTTTATTTTATTTGATTGAAGAAGATTGAATTTTCCATTTTTGGTGAATATATGCCAGCGTTATATGTTGTGTTGGAATGTATATTATCTTGTTTCCTTAACTATCTTGGGAAACTTTTTTTTTTTTTTTTTGGCTAAGATGTGTAAAGTGGTTGATATTTAGAAAGGATAAAAAGTTTGCAGTATAATTGATTAATAGCCTACTTCCGGAAGAATGTCAAAGCATATTTAAGAAGAGGGACGGCCAGAGAAATGCTCCTCTATTACATATAGGGGTGTAAACAAGCTAAACCTGCTCATAAACATTTTACGTCGGCTCGATTCGGCTAGAATTCGTACTCGTTAATTTTATGCTAAAAAAATACTTGGTTCAAAATGGATAGCTTGTTAAACAACGAACAGAACTTGAGCTAAGGAGTGTTCGACTTAGCTTGGCTCGAAACTCGAGCTCGATATATTCAAACTCAAAAAAACACTTAGCTAAATTCGGTTCGTCAATATTATTGAGGTAATATTGAACTTATATAGTGTTGAAAAGAAAATTTTAGTCAAATATAAGTCGAGCACGAGCCGAGTATAAGCATTCGTTCCACTTGAGCTCACCTAGAAAATATAGCGAGTCAAATACAAATCAAGGCCACCCATAATATATCAAAGCTCGTTAAATACTTAAATATTCTTGTCAAAAATCATGTCGAATTCAAAAATATCTCTATTTGGCTTGACACAACTCGGCTCGTTTACACTCCTAATTACAAAAATGCATCTCAAGGTCAGTATTCAATTGGGTGGTAAAATACTTCTTTAGTGTTAATTGCGTTCTCCGCTGTCTAAAAATTTGTTAATATCGTTTATCATGTACTTCTAAAACTGACGTTTAGTTCATATCTGAAAACTCTTTTGTTACTTGTATGGCTCGACGCCAAAACGGTTATGAATTAGATTGTGCTCTTCTGGATTCAAATGTGAGTAATGCAAAGCTCCAGCTGAGCAAGTTCAACTGAATTCTGTTTGTTAGCACCTGTATGTATTTGTGGACTTGTGGGGACTCGTGACATAATCTCCCCATCCATAATTCGATTATAAGGTGGCATGTAATGTACACTTCGGGTAATGTAGATTTTGAGCATGCACTGGCATTAGAGAGACGAGACTGCGGAAGTTGGCTGCCTGATATAATATTTGGATCTTGATTCTTTGTCCATCGGAATTGGTTAAAGTTACTGAGCCAAAAATTTTGTTTTGCTGGAGAAGATGAAATTGTTGTAATTTGTATTTCCACACCTTATTACCTCGCCGTATGTAAATAACGTAACAAGAAAACATGAAAAATATTCCAAAATATATTGGACGCGGCTATTTCTGCCCGCTCAGTCGGAGTTTGTATGTTTATAGCGATCTTGTAGACGGCTCTAATATTGTGATGGTTTTCGGGTTAATGATGTTGTTAACCAAATATAGGAACTACATTTGTATTGGGTAATTATGAAATTACCGATGTTACCACATGTCATGTATTAAAAAGCAGTATTTAAAGTAATTTCCTGTACGCAAAGATTTTATCACAGGTGCACAATTTTGCAAGTCCCTCAAAGCATGATGTGAAAGAAAATAATTAGTATTTGTTGGGGCTGTCAATTCTTACCTAAGCCAATTTTAATACAGGTCATTTGATTCTAAGAACCGTTGAATAATAAGGGTATTTTTATTTATATAAAAATATTATTATAACGATTTTGTAACAACTCGGTCTAAAGTGTAACATAATAATTTATATTTTTAAAAGTAATTAATTAAGTTAAAAATTTATAATTTATTTTTATTTATAAACAGGGTCTAAAGTAAATATTAGATATATGATTAAATTAAAATATCTCGTAGTTATTTAAATGAGATTAAATTTAAAAATTGATAAACTTGGAGTGGTTAGATTTAAAAGTTTGGCAAAATTGTTATATCAAGCAACTGCAGCTGATGATAAGCTTCCTCTGAAATTTTGTTTACAATTTTGGACTGCAAAAAAGATGGGCAGATGAAGAGAGGAGAGGTGGACGATGGATGCCATCCGGAATGAGTCGGAATGATGTAACTGCACTATGTTCCTGACAGCCGACAGGGATCGCGTGTTTCTCACATTTTTTTCTGGGTGAATATTTTCATAACCACCTCTCTCACATTCTCTTAGCAATTTGAGGACACTTTTTTTTCCCAGCAATTTGAGAACACTTAGTTTGGTAGGGACTGTACACGATAAGTAAGATAATTTACTGGCAATGGTTGCGAAATGTGGATGAAGTAATCTAAAGTGCGTCTACTTTACTGCAAGGGATGGCGTGTAAGTGGAATAGTAGTGAATGCTGACATGTTGTTCACAATTAGGTAGGGCTTGAATGTTCGTTAGCCCAATCCATTGTCTTAATTCTAGCTTCATTTTCTTCAAATTTGGGCTCATTTAATTTTGAGTTTGAGACGAGTGCCTCTTTTTTTTATTTGATTATTTCTTTGATCTCATAGTTACAAAAAATATTTTATTTTAAGAATTATTTGTTCTATTTTTTACACATTAAGTAGACAGTAAATCAAGTTAAAATAATATTCTTTATTCCAAAAACTCACCCAAAAATGACTCCGCTCTGTAATTTTTCTAAGCCAAATTAATTCCTAGGTTACAGATTTTATGATTTTTCCTGCGAGTCTCATTGCATCTCTTCCGACTCAAGTAAAAAATATTTTTTTAAAACAAATTATTTTTTAATATAATTAAATCAATAATTTAAAATAATATAAATTATATATTTATTAATTTTAAATATCAAAGAGATCGGTATCTTATAATTTAATATATCTTTTTACTTCTTGGATTGATAAATTATTATATACAACTACAATTCAAGTCGAGTCTGAGCCCCAAATTTTTAAAGTATGGTCAAATATCAAGCAAAATTGAAGGAACTATTATGATATGTTATCATGACACAAAGCCAATAACCCCCCAGAATTGTTAACACTATAAATACTCATAAGAAAAAGTATCAATGAACTACAGCATTGTTTCCTTGCATGGGCAAAATGCATTTTTAGAGTAAATAATGGAAAAACATACAATTCTTGAATAAAACAGTCTTCTAGTCTTACACTTCAACTGATACAACCCCACACCATTTAAACACAGAAAGGGTTGTGAAGGGAAAATCAGATCAAACAGAAACGATAAAATTCAGCAGAAAAATTTTACATAAATGATTTACTTCTCTTTTCGTCGATCACAATCAGGATGATTCTAGCACAGCATTCTCCCAGAAGAAACAAAATGCATATTGGATATGTTGACAAACAAAATTACACCAACTTCCACCATTCTAATTCCCTCACAAATTTTGTGCAAACTAGTAAAGTACCTCTAAATACTCCATGAACATAGTACTGTTGGACCAACAAAATTCTTGCCAACAAACCAACGGTGATAATATCACATATCAACATTGATTTGTCATCTCCCTCCAGATAATTCGATTGCGTCCTGGTTATAAATGGAATCTTCCCCCCAGTCGAACCTTCTCTGTATTCTTTCGTACTCTTGTCTTCGAGTTACCTCAACTTGCTGCCATTCCTCCCACCTTTCTGCTAAACCTTCTCCCTCCAACATCCGCACTACCTCAGACATCGTGGGACGGTCCTCAGGTGACGATTGAGTGCATAGTAGAGCAACTTGAATCATCATTTCCAGATCAATCATGTCATAATTTCCATCCAGGTTACGGTCTACAATGGCGCCTAGGCGCTTTTCCCTCTCGAGCTTCTTGACCTGAGTATGCAACAAATTTATCCGCAAACAGAAAACAAGAAATGCAATGACTTGTTTACCATAAAAAAAACAGCTTCAAACCTACGTGATCAAGTAGCAACACATCATCTTCTTCCTCCAGACGTGAAAAATCAATCGCACGTTGTCCAGTAACCAGTTCTAGAAGCATTATACCATATCCAAAGACATCAGTTCTCTCAGAGGATTTTCCAGTGGACAAATATTCTGGGGCGATATGGCCCATCGTTCCACGAACTTGTGTTGTCACATTTGTCTTCCGGACATCTACCAATTTTGCCAGGCCAAAATCTCCGACAACAGCTTCAAAATCTTCATCTAATAACACATTTGCAGCTTTGACATCACGATGAATAATTTTGGGATTACAATGCTCATGAAGATACTCCAGTCCACGAGCTGTCCCCAATGATATACGCTTTCTCGTCGGCCAATCTAAAATTGGTGCTCCTGGTTTTATCTCTGCAAACGTTTTAAGAACAAAGAGACAACATGAAAGTTCAAATATTTAATGGGTTTTGGAAAATAATTCCTGTATCGTTGGTTTACTCTATCTTCACCACATTTTTAGATGCTTAAACCATAACGAATCTACACAAGTGCAATTTTTAAGATGCCAAAAAAAAAACACTCAATAAACACAAACACACTAAACAAAGAAGCTTAGGAATATACTTAGTACCTCTTAAACGATATGCGACACTCAAATTTTGCATAAAAGGATACACCAAAAGCCGCTCGGTTGGTGTCGTACAGAAGCCAATAAGCCTCAAAAGGTTTCTATGTACAGCTACACTTATCATCTCAACTTCCCGTAAGAAGGCAGCTTCACCACCGGGACTTTCGTAGTCTGTGAGACGTTTAACCGCAATCTTTGTACTATCAGAAAGAACTCCTTTATATACTTTACCAAACCCTCCTTGTCCAAGAACATTTTTTTCACTGAAGTTGTCTGTTGCAAGTTGTAACTCCCTCCATGCAAACCTCTTCAACTGACCAAATTCAATTCTCCGCTCATCTTCACCTGCAGATTCCACAATACCATCAGTTTAAGGTAACAGTATAATTCAAGGAAATACAACCAGCCATATAATTCAAACAAGCAGGAAAAGGAACCTGCAACATCCACAAAAACTTCACGCTTATATCCTCTATTTCGGCCCCTCCAAAGAAAACATATAATGATACAGCATATGACAACTCCAACGGCTCCTCCTATGACACCAACAACAATTCCTGCTTTTGATTTGTGCGAACCATCTGTTACAGAGGCAGCAGAGAAGAGAATAAATGTAAGTCTGGTAAGATCAAATTTTTTTTTTTAAAGGAGTTTTGCCTACTCAAAAAAGATAACACTACCATCATTTGAGGAGCTTGATTCACAAGGATGTGGTGTATGTACTCCACAATTCAGATCGTTACCTGTAAAACTTCATTGAGTAACCCAACATTAATTTGAATGATTGTAGAAAATGAAACAATTTCTCATTAAGTATCAAGCAAAAGATGAATAATTCAAACATAGAATCAAGCAAGCATCTAACACTTCGTAACTTATATCCAAGGGATCTAAATACATTTCAATGAAGCTTTCCTGCCAAAGAATAGCCAGAGATCTATAAAAGAAAGTTTCCTATAACAGATTCATAATAGTCAAGAGGGAAAGTACCATTACTTGTATTTGTGAACCTGAAATAAACTATTAGGTATTACACCACTAAAGCGATTGAATGCCAGTTGGCTGCCAAGAAACACAAAGAAAGAAATGGTCAAAGTATAAAACTGGCAATCCAGAAGCCAAAAAGAACAAACCAGTATCTTTTTTAAATGTGAAACACTTCAATTAGCTCGATAATAAAAAGTGCCCACTTACATATTTATAAGGCTTGAAAGTTTTGACAATGATTCAGGAATAGGCCCCTCAAGATTATTTTGGCTTAAAATCCTGATATAAAATTTTGCACAAGCTGAATAAGAAAATTCCGACATCCAATACGCCATATTAGCTTCTTTCAAAATGAGTACACAGAAAAATACTACTTACAGAAACGAAAGCTTTGTTAGATTGCCAAGAGAGTCAGGTATTCTTCCAGTTAACCTGTTGTTCTCCAAATCCAAGTTGGTCAGACTGGATAAGTTACCTAATTCTTTGGGTATCTGCCCTGTAATGTTGTTTCCTTGTAATACACTGCATGAGGGGAAAGCATTAAAATACTCAGGTGAGAACTCAAGAAGACGATTTTAAACATTTACTTTTCTTGAATGTTCATTCCTACCTAGAAAAAACCTACAAGTGACATAAAGGAATAAATAACTACCATGAACTTACAGGGAAGTAAGAGTCCTCAAATCCCCAATTTTTGGCGTCAAGGTTCCAGAAAACCCCATAGAGGATAGTGTCCTGTAATTATAACAGAATTTGAGCAGTAATCGTCAAAGAAAACGAAAATAAATGGTAGAATATATTGCCTGCAGATGCTTTTACTAACACAGATATAACATTATTATTGGCACAGTTGACTGACGACCAAGTGCACGGACTAACTTGATTCTGGTTCCAATCTGAAAGTACATTTGGTGGACCTTTCAATGACATTTTCAGTGCATAAAGAACATCACCTGAAGTTGTGCAGTACACCATAGTTAAATAACCATGGAAGCAAAACTAGATGATGGTTCAAGGTAGCTTATTCGAAAAATGAAAGATTAGCAAATGAAAGATGAATCACTTGATTATCATAAATTAATATCTACCCAGTAAATGCTAACATAATGATATTGGTTAATTAAAAAAATTTTAAAAAAAGAAAAGTGACAGCTTGGTTACCTTGGTAATCAGCAATTGCTAATGGCAACAGGAAAATGATATTGAAGATTATCTGAGCAAAAATCATGTCTTCTCAAATAATTAACCGATTATTAAGCTTACCCAATTTTTTGGGAGACAGCATTCCCTGAAAAGAAATGCAGAGAAAATGCCATTTAGGAAAAAAGATACTGAACAGATTATAAATCCACTTTCCTGGCAATTATGCAGTCCAAAAATTTTGCATGCCAAAGAATAATGTCAATGACATAATAGACAAGATACAACATTAAGATACTTGGCAATTGGCCTTTGAATCTCAAATTAAAATAACTATTTGAGTGAAAGATGGTCTTCTTCTCCTTCCACCTGAACCCAAATTATAGGGTTGGAGATATATTCTAAGATCCATATCAGAATAAACGCAGAAGTTAAAATCATTAACATTAAGTTGTCAGCTAAAATATTAACACACAGAAGAAAAAGTATAATTGCAAGAATTAAACATAAGTTTTACAGTACCCCTCACAAGTAAGTATTCGTTTCCATGAGACAATCTAAACATGAGATTGGAAGTCACACTCACAAAACAATCAATTATGGGACACTAAATAAAAGATCTCTGAATTGTTCTAGACATGTCTATTTTGAAAGGAAACCCATTCCACTTAACATGATATAAATTGGTACAGTTTTAAGTTTGCTTAATACAAATCCATACACCAAAATAATCTAAACCATAGTGCTACAAGGAATCATCTCATCATTTATAAATGATATGAACTTAATTCGCATCGATAATTTTAGGGAAGAAATGGGAGAAATACTCACGAAAATGAGAGGGAAGATAGACAATAACCCATGACGGGAGATAATAGGAGAAAGCCCGGACGGGCTCCAAAGAGGTGAGACAGTGTTTCTCTGCCAATCCAAACCTCTTTTCATTCATCACCATTCACATATTTAAATACATCATCATAATCAGTTACAACCTAGAAAGGAGATAATCATTATATACATATAATAACAACTTAAGCATACCCATTGTAACCAATCCACTCTTATAACAGTTATCCAATATTAAGAAATACAAATCAATCAATAACTATCTCAAGTCACAAATATAAAAAAGATACAAGCAAACCAAGAAAGATAATATTTGTGCCTCTTAAAACAGTTCTATCATCCGAAATTAGTGAGTAACAAGGGGGGCGAAGAATGATATCCCGATCCCAAAGAAAGAGCAATAGCCAGTCAGTAACAATCTAATGAGGAATCGCAAGAAGTAGACATCAGTAAAATTTCCACACAGCCAGCAGATTACCGTAATTCAATAAAATTAGAAAGTAACAATTATAGTGACCTACCCCCTCATTTCAAGTCAGCTCATTCAGTGCAAATTGAACATATGAAAAAACTGAATCTGCTCATTGGCACAAAAACAGGGGAAGCAAGAAATACAAGGAGCACAACACGCAATTCTAACCACAGTGGGCTTTGACAAGCTGTAAAAAAAGCTCATAAAAAAGCAGAGCATGGTTAACACAGCAACACCATACCCACCCTTCGATGATTCCAAACACAACCCAATACTTGCACCAGCAAATCACCCCATGGATCAACAATCAACTGGATGCAGGAAGACCCAAATCAAGCTAAAAAAAGAAGAGAGACCCAGAAAAAGGGTTACCTTGGCGAAGAACGAGAAGACCCAAAAGGAGCTAAGCTAAAGACCAGGAAAGTTTGACGTGGTGGAAAGTTACACACACAAAAAACGTTGATTGGACGTCGAAGCTGTGCAAGCCCGTGTCGCCTTCCCCACAAACAAACGCAGAGCAATCAACCAAAGTGAGATCCAAAGCTACAACCATCTCACACCCCCCATGCCAAGGTTTGTTCCCAGGCTTTGTTTTTAGTCAGATCAGAAGATGGATGATGATGATGGGGGCGATGTTGGAGCAGGGAAAAGAATGGTTATCATGCACTGGGACTTTGGAACACTCTGTGCTCACGTGTGAAACCAATTAGACGCTGGTCATGGCCTTTTGACAAAAATCTTACAAAGCCCTGTAACAATTATTAAAAGTGAGAATATATGAAGACTGGGCAGTTAAATCTGATAGGGGGGATAAAATGCACAGAATCTATGTCAAGCTTGACACGTAACCCGGTTTAAGATGGAAGAAATGGGGAGAGACCTGCCATGAGATATTTGTCGATGACAGCATATTTCTGTATTTCTGAAATGGGTAGATAGGATATCATAGATTATAGTAAAAGAAAGTGTTCATTTTAAGGGGTGTGTGTGCGTGTCTTGAATGGATAGAAATAATGGAGGGGGTGGAATGATGAAGAGCACCATGGAAAGGAATATGTGTGGGTGGCAGTCACTGGTTGTCAGCTGTTTTTATTTTAGTATATTTAGCCATTTTTTTTAACATCCGCCGGAGTTGGACATGCCCGTAGAGACGCACACAATCACACCGAGTTGGATAGGGCCCACTATCCTTCTCGATGATTATTGTGAGCCTTTACGAGGAAAAATAAGGATTTTGTTTTTTAATTATTTGTAGGGAAAGAGTGTTCTGGAAGATTAAAATAAATAACTATAAAATTAACTCGGACTATTTTAAATAAAAGCTAAACTAACCCGATTTGTTTTATTTATTAACTCCGGTCACACTACCTTTAGCCATCTTGAACATCTCGTATAGAACCTTAATTTTGTGGTCTACCATATAAGAAAAAAATTCTTTATTTGTAAATTTAAAAAAAAATCATTTTAATTATTTTGATAATTAAAAAATGAGTACTTTGCTGTCTATAAAGTCACAAGCTGTCTTGCTTGATTTAGTTTCACCTTACCACCTTTAACCATATCCAACTTAGCAGATGGATTTATCTTTATTACAAACAAATACATTTTATTAAAATATTTCCATCAATTGAAATACCAAACCTTCCCCTAGAGTGGGAGGGCAACAAAAATAATTCATAATTTTTTTTTGTAATTATGTAAAAATTTCATATTAGAATGTAGCTTCAAAAATAAACTTCTTTTTTAAAAAAACAAAAGGTTAGGTGGTTATTGTATTTACACCAATGGCATGAATCAACAACATCCAAGCCTGTGAAATCATGCTCACATTGGTACATATGAGGGTGGTGGGACAAGCAGAACCCTTGTATACAAGTGCCCAAGTCATATTTTATTGTATGACAATTTTTCCATGTATCTACTTGCTTTTTAATATTTCTCTTTGAGCCTTGCCTTTTACAAATAAACAACCTCTAATAAAGATTTGTTTTAAATCCTCTAATTCTTGCCAATTCCATACCCTTTTCAACTATGGCAATTAGTTACAAATATAAGATGATTTTTCAATGGAAGATAATTCCATTTTCTTATGACATTAATTTGCATAGACCTTCACACTCTTTATTTTCACATAAAATATCATTTACAATGTCCTAAAAAATTATTTGCATGCTTGGTTTTTCATGTTATCATCTTCATCTGCAGTCTCCTATAAATTTCAGATTTAACAACTCATTAGCAACATCAATTTAAAATTTTTACTTCGACATATTTGAACTAAAAGAAAAATCATACACTTATAAGTATCTTGACAAACATAAGCAAGCATCATGAAAAAATAGGAAGCAATATTTCTCACAATGAAAAGTAAATGGAAACATTATCTTCCTTTTTAATTATTCACATACTATTAGAGAATTGAAGTGGGTTTATGAATTATTTTTTTCTTCTTTTTATTGTACACTACGGTGTATATCAATATTCATCGATTATATCAATATTTAAATTTAAATAGTCTGCGACTTTCTTTATTACCTTTATTATGTTTTTTAAGCTTGCTTCATCATTTTTTTATACCATCACAAAAATTAATATTCCATATCTTGACCATATAAGTATAAATTATTTTTTCTTTCAAATAAGTGGATAAATTTGGACTCTCAACCATAAAAAAGTGAAAATTTTGGATTAAAAAACATAAAAATTAAAATATGAAATGATTTAATCCCCTATAAATTTAATTAATTCCCCCTTAACCTAAACTATTAAACCATAATTTCAAAAATATTTTTTAATTTTAAAAGCTTTATAACTCAAACTTAATTTTTGTAACTTTTTGAATCAATCTCTGATTATTCACTCATAAATTATATGGTCGAATCTCCAAGTCTCCTTAATCTCTTCTGAATTAAGTAAAAAATATTTATAAAATATATTATTTTCGTTCTAATTTAAATAAATTAATAATTTAGAATAATATATATATATATATATATCAATTTTAAATATTAAAAATAATAATATATTGATATTTTTTTTATTAAATATAAAACTTATCATAAACGATTAGAAGTCAGTTTTGAGTCTTGATCGACTCTACTCCTAGTTTTTTAAACTACATCAAGTACGGCTAAACTAGTTCCCCTTTTTCGCCGTTTATCGCATTAAACCCTAGTTGTTAACGCCGTTAACCCCCCCGCCTTGAACCCCTCTCCACCGTCGACGGCGATGGAACCCCGCTCGCCGCACGTTTCCACCGCCCCCGCCGTCGCCGCCGCTGCCGACAGCGAATCTCAACCGCCCTCCGCCAACATAACCCCGGTGCCCCAATCCCCGGCGGAATCCGGCGGGCACCCCGGCTCCTCCACGCTCAGCCCGCAGACCCCCGACGGCACCCCGCCGGCCACAACCGCCGACGACGAGAGCGCCGCTGCCCCGGCCCGGAAGCGGCGGCGGCGGAAGAAGAAGCAGTTCCCCGAGATGATCC
>JAVDBV010088047.1:7907-22236 GCA_032619315.1 Piper longum | reverse complement strand
CCTCCCGCCCCCCCTGTCTGCCCCCCTCCATGCCTTCCTCCCAACTTGCTTGCCACTGCCCTCCCTACCGAGCCATTCTTGCTATTGCACAATCGACCCCTGTTTTTGATTCATGGTTAGTTCATTTTTCACCCGTCATCCATTCTCGTATTGCCTATCTAAAATGCCGATCTTTGTGGGGAGTTTTTTTTAAAATTATTTTTTTATTTATTCTGTATTTATTACAGGGGATTTGCTTGATTTGTGAAAATCAGAGATGGTAATGGTGCCACACCACTCCACTTGGTTGCTAGGTAGAAATGAGCAGAATGTGTTCATATTCGTCGAGGGAACATCTTTTGGTCAATTTCTCAACCAAAGTTGATGTCTTTGTCTTTTTTCTCTCTATGTCTCTCAATTTGTTTTGCATTCACCGTGTGATTATTTTGTATTACCGATGTTGGTTTAGAGCGAATTTGTGTTCATATGATTTTTTAGATGAAGATGGTGACTATTATAACATCCAAAGTTAGTGAAGATTGTGGGTATTAACTTTCTTTGTAGTTGTTGAATAGGGTACTATGGAGGAATTTGTCAATGAAAATGATAAGGGTGAAGCCACAACTATTGGTTTGGAGGACTTTGTTGAAGACTTTGTAGAGGAAAATAATGTGGAAATTGATATTGTCAATGGCGTGCTTGAAGATTGCAATGAGATGGTAGACATAATTGGAAATGACGGGTGTCAAGACAAGCTAAGTAAATTATTGTTGCCATGCAAGGGAATAGAGTTCAATTCTATTAAGGAAGCATATTTTTTTTTATAATAGATATGTCAAAGTTAGAGGATTTGGGACTAGAAAAGGTACTTCTCATTATTCTAGGAGAACAAAAGCCGTTTACAGAAAATTATTTGTTTGTAAAAAAGAAGGCACAAAGAGGACAGATGATCCATGACAGAGGGGGGAAAATATTAAAAGGAGGGCAGGCACACAAAAATAGTGCAAAGCAAAAATGGTCATTAAAGTAAATCGATCAGGAATCGGTCCAGTTGATTCGGTTTTAATCAGTCTAAATCAGTTATATATAATAATTTGACAACTCATAAATAAATATATAAAAATTAGATATTGATGTTATTTTGATATATATATATATATATATTATATTTTATGATATTTTTTTGGATTTGTTTTGAATTATTTTGAATTAGTTATTATTTTTTATTTGTGTTGGACATGAGACATGTTTTAATTACAAGAATGCCACTTTTTATTTCTCTCCATCCTTCTCTCCCCTGTCCACAATCTTTCAAGCTGCCGCCACCACCGGCCCGCCCCACCCTGCCCCACGCACCGTCCCGCCCTGCGGCCCGCCCTACCCCGCCCGCCACGCCCTGCACTGCGCCCGTCTCCCTGCCCCCCTCCCCGCCGTGCACCCGTCTCCCTCGGCGGTGGACGGGCGAGGTCGGAGGCGGCCGGCCGAGGTCGAAGGGCAGAGGCGAGGTTGGGGACGGTGGCGAGGTAAGGGCGGAGTTGAGGTCGGTGGTGGATGGGCGAGGTCGAAGGGCAGAGGCGAGGGCGAAGGCTAGGTCGGTGGCGGCGGCGAGGTCGGAGGGCGGAGGCTAGGTCGGCGGCGGCGGCGAAGTGTCGGGTGAGTTTACGGTTTTAAATGCAAATTCCAATTTTATCCATGCTTAGTTAATTTATTTAATATCATACCGAGGGTATTTTAATAATTTTATCAAAAAATCTAATTTTTCCCGATTCACCCCGATTCTCAACCGGTTTTGAATCGGTCGGAATCGAGGCGAATCGGCCAATTCCGAGCCCGATTTTACCCCAACCGATTCGACGCTAAAATCGGCTCGAATTGCTCCCGATCCGATTTAATCAGCCGATTCCACTTGGAATTGGCCGATTTTCACAACTATGACGCCTCTTTTGTGAAGTAAATAATACTTCAATAGAACTAGCGAAGTTGGAAAAACAACACCAACTAGTGGGATGAATGTTTCACCCTCCCTAAACGTGCCTGATCATAGTGGTTTCCTCATTGAGACATGGAAGCACAAATTATACTACAATACAATGCAACAATTATGCTAGACGGTCAAAAAAAAAAAATACTAAGCATTATAATAGATTCAAAGCGGAGAAGAGAGGGAGCCAATGGCTATGATCTTGAAGGAGGTGAGAATGAGATTGATGCTGCCAATGCCGATGAGATGGGGGTGTCGCCGGAGATAGGAGAGAAATGGAGGAAGTCGATGTTTTATTCATATCCCTTGTGTCCGGATGGATTATGATGGAACCGACATTCATGTCCGGCTTCACTAACAACGGGAATGATGGACAGCTGAGGCCCATTTTTGTCGTTTTATGCATTTTCGGCAGGTCATTTCCATGGCGACCGGCAAGATGGCAATATATATATAAAACGTTGTCGGATCCAATCATATTAAAATAATCATTATTAGTTCATAAATAAAAATTGAAAATTTGTAAATATTTATAAAAAATAATTATATGTGAATATTACTGAATACTTCTCATTATTCTAGGTGAAGAAACACCGTGTACAGAAAATTATTTGTTTGTAAAAAAAGAGCACGAAGAGGAAAGATGATCCATGATAGAGGGGGAAAGATGTTAAAAGGAGGGCGGGCACACAAGAACAGTGCAAAGCATAAATGGTCATTAAAGTAAATGACAAAGGTAAATGAGTTGTGGAAAATTTCATGACATGCATTCGCATGAGTTGTCATCTGGAAAAGGAATCACAACAAGAGAATACAAACATTCAAAGTTAGTGGATGGAAAATACTGCAAGATGAAGCCTCTTCGTTTGTCGAGCACATCAGGTTATCTTTCTCATCTTTTTGGGCTCTAATTTTAACCTCAATATATGCTGCCAAAGTGTAACAATGACTTGATCTTTGATACAGGTTGTGGAAGATGGCTACGAAAAGTGTAAGGAATGTCCATGTTGAGTTTTTGGTTGGCAAGATGAAGGAGATATCTTGCTCTATAAGTGCTGATACACTTTGATCTTTACAATAAAAAAATTGGGTGAATAAGAAACGTATCATCCACCCTAATTCTTTTGATTTGTAAAATATAGAGAAGTATGGAGGCCATTGCTACACTCCTTGCTTACGCTCAGATTTACCTCTATGTGACTTGTTTGCAAATGCAAGTTTCTAATCCGGTTTTCACTTGATGGTGAACACTCAATTGAATATTACTTTTTTTTGTTACTTGAATGACTTCATTTTTTGTGACAGCGACCTGTCAGTTTGGTGTTTCAAATGCGATACTTATCTTGATGTGCAAGCTATTTTACCACTGCGGCCTGTCTACGAAATTGTTCTTTGGGAGTACCCCCACCATTCGGGGCGATGGAATCTTCCCAAATACAATGATCCAGAGCAGAAATTTGAAAGCTTTTTTGATCTGCTCTTTGCTTTTAAGTAGATGCTGTGATGATGTTACTTGGGCTTCATAGTTTTGTTAGTAAAAGAAAAACGAGCATATGAACCATGGTGTTGTAAAGTCTCTGGATGTTGGCGTTGGCGGTTTTCTTTGAACTGTTGATCTCGTTTCTTCTAGCCGGAAAAATATTTAGCATAATTTTCGTTTTTGTTTTCTATTAAAATGTTTATGCAGAAGAAATACCTCATTTTTTGGTATGATTTTAACAAAGGGACCAGGGTAAACGCGAAAGAGGAAGGATAATTTAAGTCTGATTTCTAACACATTTTTACGTTGGTTGCTTTTTGCAAAATATTTTCTAAGTTCACCACCGTGGCTAAAATTTGGCCTAAGCATCATTGTACCAGTAGGCACATTGTTAAGTTCGGCATTGATATTTTTGTTTGATGATGTATTTAGGATAATCCTCTCATTGTCATTCTGATTAGTACTAGGAACACCTACATTGCTTGGCGGGGATTAAACAGTGTGTCAAATCCCCTCTCATTGTTGGGGGTGGGAGGGAAGCAGGGGGGGTGGGAGGGAAGCAGGGAGGTGGGCGGAATGCGGAAGGCGGAAGGCTGTTGAAAACAATAAAGCCTACTTAAAAACAATGAAGCCTAATTCAAAGAAGCCTCTAATATTTTACACATGACAAATTACAAATCAATAGTTGGTGAGATTGTTGAAATTGGTGTGTGGTTATTATTGAATGTATAAGTCAATGTTAGGTATGTGTTAGGTGTGTGGTTTTTATTGAATGCATAAGTCAATGCTAAGTATGTGTTAGGTGTGTTTTGTGGTTTGTATTAATCTTGAGTTAGTATAAATATCCTTTTTCATTGTGTGTTGTACATAACGAAAAATAAGAGAGAAAAGAAGAAGAAAAGCTTCTGCATTGTAAGATTTCAGAATTGAGTGTGGAGAGGTTATTTTGAGAAGAAAAGGAGAGTTTGTGTTTTTGTATTTGATTTTCAATATAAGAGTATTTTCTTGACAACAAAGTGGTATCAGAGCCAAATATTGGCATATAAGATATCAAATTGAAGCTCATAGAATGGCAAATCCAACACCGCCAGAATCAGTCCAATCGGAGCTCAGACGAGCCGCCAATCATCACCGAAAGTTTGGTGCCCAGAAATCTGAGTTAACTCATTGAGTTGAACTGAGTCAGATCTAGTCACTCACTGAGTTAAACTGAGTCAAAGCCGTAGAAGCTTTTGACCGAGCCACAGAAGCTGTGACCAATTAAGTCCAAATTTTCAAATTCTCGCTCAATTTGGAGATATGACAAATGGTGTGGCATCATTCCAAGTCCCAACACTAAACAACTCCAATTTTGATAATTAGAATATCAAAATGAAAGCTCTCCTTGGAGCTCATGATGTTTGGGATCTCGTAGAAAATGGCTGTAATGAGCCTCAAAATGAAGATGCACTTACGTAAGATCAAAAGACGAATCTGAAAGATTTAAGAAGGAGAGACAAGAAAGCTCTCTATCTTATTTATCAAGCCTTAGATGAAGATGGTTTTGAGAAGATATCAGATGCAGAATCCGCAAAGCAAGTATGGGAGAAGTTGCAGATTTCTCACAAAGGAGAAGAAAAAGTGAAGAAAGTACACCTTCAAACTTTAAGAGGTAAATTTGAATCCTTACATATAAAAGGGGGGGAGTTAGTCTCAAATTATTTCTCTAGAGTTTTGGCTATTCAAATCAATTAAAAAGAAATGGTGAAAAACTAGAAGATGTAATAATCATTGAAAAGATTCTTCGTTCATTAGATCCGAAGTATGAGCATATTGTTGTAACTATCGAAGATTGAGCAGCTTCTAGGCATAAGAAGCAACATGGAATCACTGAGCAACTTCTCAAACTACAGATCAAGGATATGCATGGAAGCCAACGCAATGAAAGAAATCAACGTAGCAGAGACAAAGGCAGAAGTCATGGACGAGGTGGAAGTCGTGGTCGTAGACGAGGTCGGACTTCTTATAATAGAAACTTCAACAACTATGAGAAAGGTGAAAGTTCTACAAGAGGTCGTGGGAGAGGCAATCCAAACACGAGGTACAATAAATCCCAAGTTCAATGTTATAATTTTAAAAAATATGGGCATTAGGGATCAGATTGTAGAGCCTTCAGCAGTAAGGTTGAAGAAAAGACCAATTATGTAGAAGCAAAGATCGAAGAGGAGATAGTGCTACTATCTTGCAAAACCAATGTTGAAGATCAAGGAAATACTTGGTACCTTGATACTGGTGCAAACAACCATCTGTTTGGAAAAAGAAGTATGTTTGTGGACCTCAATGAATTAGTGGCTGGCAATGTTTCCTTTGGTGATGATTTAGAAGTATTAGTAAAAGGAAAAGGTAACATCATTGTTCGTGCTAAAGATAGTAGTCATTAGTTAATTTCTGATGTCTATCATGTGCCTCATATGACATGCAACATTTTGAGTATGGGTCAACTCTTAGAAAAAGGCTATGATTTTTTCTCAAAAGATTTTTGTCTCTTTATAAAAAATGGAAAAGGAGATTTAATAGCCAAACAAAATTGTGAAAGAATAGATTGTTTCCTTTGAATATTCAAAATGATGTTGCAAAGTGTTTTAAAGCTTGTTACAAAGATGCATCTTGGTTATGGCATCTTCGATTTGGGCACCTTAACTATGGAAGCTTGGAACTATTATCGAAGAAGAGAATGGTGAGAGGACTACCTTGCATCAAACATCCAGAGCGTGGAATAGCAGAATTGATAAGTATTTTCATCATATTGGTTTTATCAAATGTCCATATGAACATGCCCTCTATTTAAAATTCAAAGATAGAGATGTTTTGATCATGTTCTTGTATGTGGATGATTTGATATTCACCGGAAGCAACCCTAGCATGTTCAAAGAGTTCAAAAAGGAAATGATAATGGAGTTCGAGATGACAGCTATTGGATTGATGGTATACTACCTCGGCATTGAAGTCAAGCAGACAGAAGATGGAATTTTTATCTCGCAAGAAAGCTACACAAAGGAGATCCTCAAGAAATTCAAGATGGATGATTGCAACCCAACAAGCACACCGATGGAGTGCGGAATCAAGTTGTTGGTCAAAGACGATGAAGCAGAAAAGGAAGATCCAACACTTTTTAAGAGTCTAGTTAGATGTTTCTGATATCTAACTTGTACAAGGCCCAATATTCTCTACGCAATAGGACTTGTGAGTCGTTACATGGAGACTCCAACAACTACTCATTTTAAGGCTGCAAAAAAAATTCTTCGCTATCTCAAAGGTACAATAGATTTTGGCATATATTATTCAATTTCTAATGATTGCAAGCTCGTTGGATACAGTGACAGTGATTGGGTCGGCGATAACAATGATCGAAAAAGCACAACTGGTGAAAGAAGCAACCAATTGTCACTCTCTCAACATTTGAAGCTGAATATGTTGCTGCTACAATATGTGTTAGTCATGTAATTTGGCTCCAAAATTTATTGAAGGAATTGAATGTGTCACAAATGGAACCAACAGAGATTCGTGTCAATAACAAATCAGCAATAGCTTTAGCCAAGAATCCAATGTATCATGATCGGAGTAAACACATCGATACTCGATATCATTATATAAGAGAATGCATTACGAAACAAGATGTGAAACTGGAATATATGAAGTCTCAAGATCAAATTGCTGACATCTTCACTAAGCCATTGAAGAAATAAGATTTTATCAGATTGAGAAACACACTTGGTATTATAAAACAAGTTTAAGGGGAAGTGTTGAAATATAAACTTGTTTTATAAAACTTAATTCAAAACAATGAAGCCTAATTCAAATAAGCTTCTAATGTTTTACACATGATAAATTACAAGTCAATGGTTGGTGAGATTGTTGAAATTGGTGTGTGGTGACTGTATAAGTCAATGTTTGGTATGTGTTAGGTGTGCGGTTTTTATTGAATGTATAAGTCAATGTTAGTTATATGTTAGGTGTGTTTTGTGGTTTGTATTAATCTTGAATTAGTATAAATATCCCCTCTCATTGTGTGTTGTACACAACGAAAAATAAGAGAGAAAAGAAGAAGAAAAACTTCTGCATTGTAAGATTTCAAAATTGAGTGTGGAGAGGTTATTTTGAGAAGAAAAGGAGAGTTTGTGTTTTTGTATTTGATTTTCAATATAAGTATTTTCTTGTCAACACCATCTTAGTGTGTTTGCTACCTATTCTTCCTTTTGTTTAACATTTGTTGCTTTTCTATAATGCTAAGTAGAGAAGAAAATTTTATTTCCCTGGCAAGTGATTCAGTCTCCTGTACTAATATCGTAATCTACATAAGTAGAAAGTAAAATGTCATATTGTGACGAAAAGAGAGATTAAGTACTGGCATGTTTACTTGCTTTCACGTGTATAACTTCCGCATGGTTAATATTTCACCTTGGAATACCGCAATCAACTCTAATTGAGCTGTTATTGTTGGGCGTTTTACGTTAATATGTACATGAATTAGGAATTATATCATATAGTATTATATAAGGTTGGCCTATATTAAATTCATTTATTAAAGTTAAGGATTATGTGATATAGTTAAGGTGTGGAATTCAACGTGAATACTATAAATAAATGTGTGAAATTTAATGTGTAGATACCATTTTCGTAATTTCTCTTTTATGATGGGTAAAATTGAAATTATGGAACTAAAATTATAAATAAGAAGGTTATGGTCCCTAAATTCATAAGCAGTTTTTGTTCTAGTATTCCATTGTCTAGATTTCAGGTTTTGGAAAACTTTTGTTGGATTTAGAAGACACAAATCTAAAGTAGTAAAGATCCGAGTTTCTTTCATGGCTTTAGGTGTGCTTCTGTAATTTAATTATATTTACTTGATGATTTGATATGAAGAAAATTATAAAGAATTAAAAAGTGGCATGAGAGCCAAGTTCATATCAAATCATTGAGAATTAGATTTTATTTGTATTTAAATTATGGATTGGAACTATGTGGTTCTATATCCCATTTAGATCTATGAATTCAGGATTAAAAAAAAAGTACAAGAAATTTGTACATGGGATTTTTATTCCCAAATTAAGGTCCTCTGTAGGTAAAATAAAGTGATGAAAATACAGTTACAAAAGGTTATAATTTTGAAAATCTCCCAAATAAAGATACTTTTATAACCTTTTATGATAAATATTTTAAAAGTTATTAAGGACTACAATATGCTGCCAAAGTAGCCTATTTTGTGGAAATTAATTTATTTTTAATTAACATGGTTATGAGTATTTAATTAATGTGGATATTAAACGGCCCAAAGGAAGGTTTATTATTTGATAGGATGTATTGTCTATATTTGATTATTACACTGAGACTCATTTGTGTAATATATATATGATGATTATCAAGTTTCCATGTGAATGAAAAATCGGCCTAAAGGAAGGTTTATTATTTAACAGGATTTATTATCTATATATGATTAATGTATTGAGACTCATTTTAAATATAAGATAATTATCAACAAGTTTCCATGTGGATAATAAATCGGGCCAAAAGAAGGTTTATTATTTGATAGGATTTATTATTCATATTTGATTACTGTATTGAGACTCATTTTAAATATGGGATAATTATCAAGCTTCCATGTGGATAGTAAATCAGCCCAAAAGAATATTTATTATTTGACAGGATTTATTATCCATATTTGATTACTGTACGGAGAGTACCACTTACAAATTAATATTTCTGTCTAAAGACTAAATATTAATGTGTGCTAGGTATATATTGATGGGATTCAATATTGATTGAATTATTAATCATATTATGAGCACATTGTTTTGTTTTATGTATCCAGCTAATCAATCTTCTTATATGACTTCTGCCAACATCAATTCACTTCCAATGCTTTAAAGACAATTTTAAGGATTGGAAAGAGAGCACAATAATCATTCTCGGCTGCAAGGATCTTGACCTTGCATGAAGGACTGAACAACCCGCTTCTCTTACGGACAAAAGTTCTATTGAGGAAAAATGGGATATTGAGAAATAGGAACGTTCAAATCGCATGAATCTTATGATCATGAAGCTTGGGATTCGAGAGACATTTAAGGGAAATGTGTCTAAGAAAGTTACTACGGCTATTGAGTTTCTTAAAGAAATTGAAAAACATTTTATAAAAAACAATAAGGATGAAACAAGTGTGTTTTTCTCGAACTTGATTTCAATGGAGTTTAAAGGCAAAACAAGCAATGGTGAGTACATCTTTGAAATGTCAAATATTGCTTCAAAACTAAAAGAACTAAAATTAGAGGTATGTAAAGATTTGCTCGTGCATTTAGTTTTAATTTCTCTTTCGGCATAATTCAGTCAATTTAAGGTCAGTTATATCTGACAAAGGGACAAATGGACTCTTAATGAGCTCATTTCTTATGGTGTCCAAGAATAAGAAAGATTGAAGCAAAAATAGGCTGAAAGTGCTCACTTGGCTAGTATTTATCAGAACAAAAATAAGAAGAGGAAAAGGGTTAAGGAGGCTGATAATGGTTCTCATAAGCAACAGAAAAAAAAAGGGAAATCAAGTTCCTTGCTGTTTCTTTTGTGGAAAACTTGGACATATGAAGAAGGAATGCATTAAGTATCACACTTGGCGTGTAAATAAAGGTCCATTTCTTAATATTGTTTATTTTGAGGTTAATTTAGTTTTAGTACCAATATACACTTGGTGACTAGATTCGGGTACTACTACTCACATAAGTGTGTCAATGCAAGGTTGTCTGAATTGCCGAAAGCCAAATGATGCTGAAAGATTCATCTATGTAGGTGATGGAAATCAGTTACAGTTGAAGTAATAGGGATCTTTAGATTATTATTAATGACATAATATTATTTAGATTTGATAGCGACATGAAGTATCGTCTTTTAGACGAAATTTAATTTCTATTTCTATATTGGACAAATCTAGTTATTCTTGTTCATTTAGAAATAATAAGTTTAGTCTTTTTCTAAATTCAAATGTTGTGGGTACAGGTTCCTTATCTTTTTATGATAATATATATTTACTTGATACTATTGCATTTTTTAAGGAAACTTTACATGTAGGTATAAGTGGTATGAAAAGAAAATTATCTAATGAGAATTTTGCTTTACTTCGGCATAAGCGTTTAGCACACATTTCTAAACAAAGAATTAAACGACTTATGTCAAATGGAATTCTTGATTCTTTTAATTTATCAGATCTTCAAGTCTGTGCTGAGTGGATTAAGGGAAAACGAACAAATATATACATACTAGGTGCCAATAGATCTTCAAGCGTCTTAGAACTAATATATACGGACATTTGTGAGCCATTTCCTACAGCTTTTGGAACGGTCAACAATATTTTATTACGTTCATAGACGATTATTTTCGTTATGGTTATCTTTATCTCATTCATGAGAAGTCTCAAGCATTTGACGAGTTTAAGGCATATAAGGGTGAAGTTGAGAACCAACTTGACAAAACTATTAAAGCTGTCGGATCTGATCGTGGGAGTGAATACTATGGGGGATATGATGGATCAGGTAGAAAACGTCTATGACCATTTGCCCAATTCCTACAAGAGTGCAAAATTGTCTCACAATACACAATGACATGTACTCATAGTATGAATCGTGTTGCTGAGAGACGAAACCGAATATTAAAGACATGGTAAGAAGTATGATTGCTCATACTACTTTACCTGATTCACTCTAGGGTGAGGCACAAAAAACAGCAGCATATCTTCTTAATAGAGTACCAACAAAGGCAACAGTTAAGACCCCTTATGAATTATGGAGATGAAAACAACTTATATTAAGCATTTACGCATTTCAGGTTGTCCAGCGGAGGCAAGGCCTTATAGGCCAAATGAGAGGAAACTGGACTCAAGACCAGTTAGCAGCTATTTTGTTGGATATTCTAAACGGTCTAGAGGGTATAAGTTTTATGATCCCACAATAAGGTCATTTTTTGAGGCGGGAAATGCATAGTTCTTTGAGGATGTTGAGTTTGGAAGGGAAACAAAACTAGAGATTTTGTCTTTGAAGAAGAATCTATTTCTCTTCCCATGATTGTTCCTAACAATAATCAAGATCATATTCCAGATATTGTTCAAGAAACAGTAGTAGAATTACAAGACACTATCAAGAATCTCCCTAATCAAGTTACACCTGAAGAGGAAAATCAACAGCCATAAGAAGAAATGTCATTAAGGAGAACCACAAGAGAAAGGAGAAATGCAATTTCATATGATTATATCATCTTTCTCTAAGAACATGGGGATAACATTGGAAATATGGAAGATGACCCAATCAACTTTCATCAGGCCATGAAAAGTTCTAATTCTCTAAAGTGGATTGATGCCATGATGAAGAGATGAAGTCCATGAAGGATAATGATCTTTGGGATCCTGTTTCATTGCCTGAAGGTGCGAAACCTATTGGTTGTAAATGGCTTTTTAAAACTAAAAAGAATTCGAAAGGTAATGTAGAAAGATATAATGCTCGTCTTATTGTAAAGGGCTTTACTGAAAGGGAAGGTATTGATTATAATGAGACTTTCTCTCCAGTTTTATCGAAGGACTCATTCAGAATAATTATGACATTAGTGGCACATTTTGACCTTGAGTTACATCAGATGGATGTAAAGACTACATTTCTAAATGGTGACATTGATGAAAAAATTTATATGGTGCAACCAGAAAACTTTGAATCGGAAGATTCAAAGAATATGATTTACAAATTAAAGTAATCTATCTATGGACTTAAACAGGCTTCTCGTTAATGGAATCACAAATTTCATCAAGTTATTCTCTCATTCGGTTTTGAGATGAATGTGATTGATGATTGTATATACCATAAGTTTAGTGGGAGTAAGTATATTTTTTTTATTTTATATGTTAATGATATATTGCTTGCTAGTAATGATATAAGTTTCTTGCACGAAACCAAGAGATTTTTATCATAGAAATTTGAAATGAAAGATCTTGAAAATGCGTCTTTTGTATTAGGAATTCAAATACATCAGGATCGCTCTCGATGTATGCTCGAATTATCACAAAATACCTAAATAGAAAAAGTGCTTATGGGATTTGGCATGCAAGGTTGTAGACCAGGAGATATTCCAGTTTTTAAAGGAGACAAATTCAATCTCAATCAATGTCCTAAAAATGACATAGAAGGAAAGGAAATGTAAAAGATTCCATATGCTTTAGCAATAGGTAGTCTTATGTATGCTTAAGTATGTACGCGTCTAGATATTATGTATATTGTTGGGATGTTGGGCAGATATTTAAGTAATCTAGGTTTGGATCATTGGAAAGCAACCAAAAGAGTCATGAGGTATCTTAATAGAACAAAATATTACATGCTTACATATCAGACGTCAGATCAACTTGAGATCATTTAGTATTCTGATTCCGATTTTGTTGGATGTCAAGATAGTCGTAGATCCACTTTTGGCTATGTCTATCTGCTTGCTTGATGAGCTATTTCATGGAAAAGTGCTAAGCAGACACTCATAGCTTCTTCCACCATGGCAGTTGAATTCATAGCTTGTTATGAGGCATCCAATCAGGGAATATGGTTGCGGAATTTAGTCACAGGGCTGCGCATTAATGATAATATTGAAAGACCACTTAAGTTATTTTGTGACAATTAGTATGCAGTATCATATTCAAATAAAAGCAGGAGCTCATCTAGGTCAAAACATACAGAGATCAACTTCCTTGTTGTGAAAGAAAGAGTTCACAGTGTTAAAGTCTATATAGAGCATATTGAGACAAACTCAATGGTTGCGGATCCGCTTACTAAAAGTTTACCGTCGAAGGTCTTTCATGATTATGTTGCTCATATGGGTGTTGCATTATTTGATGATAAGCTACTTTAGTGGGAGTTTGTATTTGGTTTAAGGTTCATTCTATTTTTTGTATTATTTTTTGTGAACTCATAAGGTTGGACCAGTTGAAAATATACATGTTCAGATCAAATTACATGTAATTTTCATGCTACACATCCACACTTGATCTATGCCATTTAATTATGTTGATGTATGTGACCATGGATGAGTTTAGTTACAATAAATGTAATGAAAATCGCCTTGATCTTATATTAACATTAATTAATGGACGAGATTGTTATTTTGGAAGAATGGTGTATGTTTTGGAGTTCATAAGGTTATATTGATAACTCTGTAAAAGAGTTATTATTCTTTGCATTTCATGTTGAATTTTGTCATGTTTCGAGTTGTTTTTACTTAAGTTTTATTAGTTTAAGAGTATATTATTTAGTATTAATAACGCGAGAATCATTGTGATTTTGGTGTAAAGAGTGCTAATTAATGTTGTTTTATTAAGGTACAAGAGTTAGAAGACGATCCGGAACAAATTTGGAAAGAAATCAGGCGAAAAAGTAAATTCCGGAAGGACGGGAACTGTAGCAACTCGGCCCGGTTACTGTTCATCTGCCGTGGACCGTAAAACTTCGAAGCAAGTTTGTTGGACTTCTGAGTGCGCAATGTATTTTGTCTGTGAGGATGGAGCTTCAAATACACTTGCTGGCCTATTTTAAATACAACGTCTCTTCTTCTCAAATCATGCTGGTGCTTCATTCTCAACTGAGCTGCTGCGAGATTGTCTCTTAATTCACGTAACAATTGATCTCTGCTACGAAGAAGGCCATCAACTTCATTTGTTTTTGCTGTCCTGGGAATGTACGACAGCAATGTCGGAGGAGACATATTATACAGTGCCTCGAATGGACTCATGCGTATGACGGTTTGGAAGCTGGTGTTGTAACAGAATTCTGTCCACGACAGCCATTTGGTCCAAGTGTGAGGTCGATCAGCTGAAAAACATCTCAGATGTTGTTCAAGCACCTTGT
>JAVDBV010088043.1:1293-16313 GCA_032619315.1 Piper longum | reverse complement strand
TGAACTGACTCGACTCGAACCAACGATTGGATCGACTGGTTCGCTGTAATAAAACCCTGACTCGAGTCATGGGTTTTACAGTAATGATATAATAGTACTATTAGCATAATTTTATTTTACTTGTTTAAATTAATGTTTGAAATTAATAATTAAAGTTAATGATTACTTGGGGAAGATTGAAAAATGTGTAAATTAATAATTGAATTAATAGGATGCCACACAACTTAAAGATAAGATTTGAATTTCCATAGCTCTTAAGTTACAATTTATTTCTATAAGCTTATGTATTGAACTTAAATAGTGCTTCTTCATGTTTGATTAGTTTGGGCTATAGTCAAGTACTATAATTCTATAAAATCAAGTACATAATTTAGTGTTTTTCTTGACTCAATTAGTTTCAAGTTGAGCTGAGCACTATGATTTCATATTTAACTTTTAATTTGTCACATTTTTTATTTCATAATCATGTAAAGAAATAATTTTCAAGTATTAAATATACTTTCTATAAACATAGGCCTGATGTATGTTATTTTATTATAGACATCCGAATTACCTTGTTTTCATTGTTTAGGGCATGTGATAATTAATACAAATATATGTGATTAAATGTATAAAAGGTGATTAAGAGGAGGAAATTTTAATCCAGATTATGAGTGAGGAGTTGAGATGTTTCTTGATTTTGTATTCTCGCGTCTAGGAATTGTAACTAGTTTGGAAATTCTTTGTTCGTGCAATCAATGTGCCGATTGATGGAGTAAGAAACGAGATAATTTCAAACAATATTTATATTATCATGGATTTATACCGATATATTATATATAGACCTCTCATGATAAATGTTCACTATCTAATCTTGGATATCATGAGTGTGGAAGCTAAAGTTCAAATGTATCTCATTAGGAAAATTTAAGTTTTAGGGAGGTGGTATATGATGTTGCTAGTCTACATTTTGAAGCCCTTCATCAATCGGCACACCACCATGACTCCATCAATGAACAACCTAATCTGGAGGAAAAAGCATTTTATGATCACCTCTAATAAGAAGATCAAAAATTGCATTTAGGTTGTGACTATGTATTTCCTTTATATACAATTGTAAGATTATTAAATACAAAATTAAGTTATAATATTATCCAAACAACATTTGATGAGTTTGTTTCTATTATAAAAAGTAATTTGCCTATAGACAATAAGTTGCCTACAAACCAGCGAGCATGACAGACAAACAGAGATCAAGAGCATGAGGGAGGAGATGAGGAGAGTGCTCGACAACAAAAGTATGAGGCTCAGAACATAGATGATAGTCTTGTTCAATCCATTATTAGTCCATTACTGATGCTATGGACAAACGAATGCTTTGTATGTTTTCTTGGTGTAGAGATCAGCATCACGACCCTTTTGATTATAACCCTAATACACTACCTTGTGATCCTTCTGTTCCTCCCTTGGTCTAGATATATAGTTTTTTTATTATGCATTTGATTTATATTTCATGTATGACATATATTTTATCAATTTTAGATTTAAATTTTATTATATATTTTTATATAAGATTTTTCATCATATATATTTATTTATAAATTTTTTGTTATTAAACAATAATTTAAAACAAAAAATAAAAAATATTATAAATATTTTCAGGTTATTTTGCGACTGGGTTGCAACGATATGTGATTGTTTTGCGACAACATTTGTGACTAATAGTGACCGGAAAGAAACCAATTATGAACCGAATCTGAAATTGTATTTGCGACTGAAAACCCGGCTACAAAATATCTTCAACCGGGTTGTAACCACTATTATGGTTGCTAATTTAGAAACCAAAATGAAACGGGCTCTTCCAATTGCTTATTTTGTGACCAAATTTGATTTCGGTCGCAAATTATATTGACAACCCTCTCTACTACTACTTTATTTGGTAGTCACAAATCAAGTCGCAAATGTCATCAACTGCCGGATTTAAGGTCTTCTGCGACCGTATTTTCGGTGTGGATGACAAATTTTCTACTAGTGATTATTAAAATTATAATCTTCAACCTTAACAATTTTGTTAGTTGTAAGAACGGATGAATATGAAATGGAAACTGTTAACATAAATTTTTCTTCAAAATCGCACATAAATTCAATAACACCGTGGAGGTACTTGGGCTATTTTTGATTAATTTAGATAGCTAAAAAACTTCAATATTAGTTATCAGTAAAATTATCTAAAAAATAAGACCAGTGCATTATTACAATGAATGGTTCAGATGAATAGACAAAAAGACACAAATGGACGAGTTTTGGATCGCCCAACGAAAGGTTGAGATCATTTTGATCGTCGCATCGCATGAAGCCCATTTCTACAACTTAAGCAACGTTTAATCATTGAGAAGTGTGGAAGCCACGACATGACTATTTAGACTATTTGCTTTATAGTGGGGGCTCACTTAGAAGAGAGCACAATCTCCTCTCTCTCTCTCTCCCCCCCTCCTTCTCTCTCTCTCTAGGGTAAAGGTTTCATGCACTACAAACAGGAAAATTTACTTGAGGCGCAGATAGGATTTCCTATCTCATATATATATAAGATAAGATCTTTGTATTCTAAATTAAAGTATCTCCAAGATTTCCATTTTGTTGGCATAATCAAATTAGGGTTTGCAAGATTTATTATAATCTGAAGTTCAGATTCATATAGAACTTAAATTATGATCTTAGTGTCAATTGTTGCCAATAGTTAAAGATGATATCGGGCAATATGTGGCTCGAAAGTAGACTCCAAAAATAAAATCATCCTTGATGAAAGCAACTGTATATCCTATTAGCTTGAGGCTTTCATTCTTGTGTGAATTTTTTGTTTTTGTTGGCTGATCCATGAGAATGATGACACAACAATAGAGCTGACACCAAAAATGCTCACCTTGCCATATTATAGTTAGTTAGGCTATAAAAATTGTAGACTATAAGTTGCTTGGTTTTGACATTCACATATTATTATTTGGAAAATAATTTTAAGACCCAATTAATAAGATATACGTACAGGTAATGACACCTGTTAGTTATTAAATTTTCAAAACTACCATTGAAAGTATTTAATGGATGATGAAGTGCAAGTTGTTAATTGAGTTTTAAAAGATAATTGACTGTAAGACCATTATAGTAGATTACCACTCCGTAATTTAAGCAAACAAGCTAGCTACAAACTTGTTTATTGCGGTTCAACTTCTGTTTTTCTATTCTTTTAACTGTAATGTATTGACTCATTTTTAAAGAAAATTAAACTGTTTTCATTAGTAAGCTTCTTTTGTTGTGTACAATGTTGTTCTAGATAAAAAAAGAACTATCCATTTAGTAGTTTTGTAGAAATGAAATTTACATTAATCAAGGAACACACAATTACTTGTTCACTTTACTATTATTGATAATTATAATAAGAATGAAGTAATAGGCATATTAAATTTAATCTACAATGTGTTCTACTTTTGTTTTTCATAAAAGTAGAGGTTAGGGCCATGGGTTGGAGGTTTTATATGCAGCAATCAACTTAATTTAGTTTTTTGAGGGTTCTTAAATTATGCTAAGGCCAAATAAATATTTATATTTAATACTACTTTATCTCAAAATTCATCAACTACAGGTGTTCTATAATGTAAAAATTATTTTTTAAAGGTTCCATTTTCACAACACTCGCTCTAAATTTTTAAAATGATCAGATGAATACCAATCCAAATTATCCCACCATTTACTGCGGAAATAGTTTTAATGGTCAGGTTTTTTTAAATTGTTAATGTGTAATTTTAATTCATTCGTGAAGTTTAAATCGTAGGTTTGATTTAGATGATGCACCCATTAGTGGATACGGCAGGCCTAAGTAGCACTCTTTCTTAGTCCTAAAATTGTTAAATTAACTTCTTTCGAGAGAGAAAATTATCTATGCTTCTTTCTATTTGATTTTTCTTTGATCAAATTTTGTTAAATAACTTCTATTGCATGAATTCCGAAAAAAATATAGAAAAAGGTACAATTTCTGGGTAAGAAAATAAATTGAACAAGGCAAAAGTATTTGTGAGTAATGTTGGAACAGATCACTCTAAATTACTTAGTTTACATCGATGATCCAAATTAAAATTTCTACTTCATCACTTAATGGTCTAATTATTTGGCATGAAAAACTGTAAATTTTTTTTAGTTATAATTTATAAAGAGTTGGTTGTGATGTAAATATGTGATGTAAAATCTAAAAAAAATTTTCTCAGTTTACTTGTATTTTATTAAAGAATTTGAACGAGATGAAATTTATTCTGGAGGGCACTTAATGGCCTTACTTGCAACTTACAATAAAATACTCCAAAATAGATAATTTTTTAAGTGACGATCAATAATTATGTCATTAATTACTATATATCAATTTCATAAATTTTTCATTTTTTTAGACTAATCAAATATAGGCTTAAAGTGGAGTGTTATAATCTATCATGTTCATACGATAAATTGAGATGACTCCTCATTTTAAACAAACCACTTTCATTTTCCTAGGGAGCCCCTCCCTTATGTATGTTACTGCTGTACAAATAGGTGGACACAATCCCTCTATTAGAGCAAACAAAATGCTGTTTTCCATCATCAGAATTCCCAACAAAAACATGCTCACAATTTACTTTCTTTTTTATTCATTATGAGTAGAATTTTCCCTCGTAGAAGACAACTATCATCTTGTGTGCCTTGCTAATTGAATGGTGCACTAAAAGTCTTGATTTATTTCTACCAAAAGAGATTTGTAGGACAGCACCCACTTCATGAAAGCAAACTTCACTAATGATCTCTGTATAAACACCATAATAAAAAATACCCAAAACCCATCAAATTAATATTTAAATATCAAGAAGAAGTCAGAGACTAACCCCTTTTAATGTCTATGATAAACAAATAAACAACAGCACAGATTACACTAAACAATTTTTAAGGCAAGAAAGCAGTAGTTGGAAAGAATTGATTGGAATATTTTTATTGCCTACATGTTGCCTCCCCTAGTTATTCTATTCTTGAATTGAATCAAATTCTGTGAGTCTACCAAATAAAATAATTATGCAAGTAATGACAATAATTAAGGGGTAGTAGGAATGGAGCTTTCCTTTAGTGAGAAGTACATAAAAAGATTCACTTCTTGCTTGGTTGCTTACCTTCCCAGGCAAGAAGTGAATCTTCATTATGTACTTCTTCCTTGAAAGCTTAAAAAAATAATAATAGCTTTAAATTAGCTTTGAGCCCCTAATATGTCCACTTGCTATGCATTCTTAAGTGGAGCCCACTAAATTGATAAGGGAGACGGAAAATTGCATCTTGAAAAAATTTGAAGATGACCCTTTTGGCATTACATCTTGTAAAACATTTGCGTAATAAATATTTGCCTTTAAATTTAAATGTCGAAATATTTTGATATTCAATCTTTTATTATCCTTTGTATTGCAAACAACACCCTCTATATAGTTAATCAAATCCTTATAAAAAAAAATTAGAAGACTAAAGTATTTTTACAAGTAGTGCTCATCTCACATTAGGCACCATCCAAGCAACGAGACAACTGGTTTTTTATTTTAAAAAGAAAATCAAAACAAAATGACAATATCTATGACACAATTTGATTAAAATAAAACTGCACTAAAAAAAACATCCTCTTTGTAAACAAATATCACAAGTGTACAACAAGACTATTGATTTTCCCACTGTTGAAAACTTCACTGCACATATAATTTATTATAGCCAAAGAAAATTTACCACTTGTCACAATCCCTGGAAAAAAACAAAGTATCATATTTGTCTTTAATGGATTTGAGAATCTTTTCCATCTTTGAATCCTAATCTCCCCCTCCATCAATCCCTGATACCAACATGGAAAAGCAGATTGTTTGAACTGTGAAACATTGGATTTCCATTCCAACACTGGATAGAGGATTACTTTTTATGGAACATCTTGCTAGTTTTTACATGGAATAATATGATCCATACCTGAAAAGGAATCATCTTTCCTCTGGGTTGACTTTACCGTCAAGTGGTGTGAGCAGAAATGAGAGATAGGTAGGAATTTACAGGCTTTGATGGGTCCCCTTGGAGAGAGATTCTTCATACTCCACGGGCAATGAGGAGAGAGAGAGAGAGAGAGAGGCAGAAGGGGAAGAAGCCATGAGTAGCTGTAAAGGAGCTTTTGCTGAATTTGGTTTTTTGTGGGGTGGCAATGGCCATGGAGGGTGGAGATTGTACTAGCCAAGTTTCTGCTTCTTGGTGAGTGATTTTTAGCTGTAGAAGATAGGAGGAAGAGTGCTCATATAAGCTCCTGGAATATTCTTTTCAAAAAGTGAGTTTCTTCCATTTTTTTTTCTCCCTGTTGAGGTTTTTTTTTTGTTCATTACTTCTGGTGTCACTCCTTTTTAATGGTTACTATGAGTTGATATCTGGCGAGATGCTGTTCTATTGTTCTTTTATTTTGTTCATCTATTTGTGGAGTATACCTTCAATAGCAATAGCAGATTGTTTTTTTAGTTCAAGAATGAGTCATGGCACTGAAAAGCTGAGGAATAAGGGTTATATGAGACGAATCTCATATGACTCCCTAGTTTCCGTTATTATTGCTTGTTTTCTGCTAATTGAGATAGGGCTTGGAAGTTGGAAGTTGTCAATGAAAGCTTGTCCTCTATTTTTTCTTTCTTCTTGATTATGAATCTTATTCTGAACCTTTTAAATACTTTTCTAAAGGACAAAAGAAGAAAGCATATTGCTAATCCAATTGTTTACTGAGGGCTTTCTGGTTTACTTGCATACTGCAGCTGCCAACTCGTCATTCTAAGGTGTTTTTGGTGTTTGATGGTCTTCACTGATAATGATTCAGCAATTTAAACATATTCTGCTTTGCAGTTTTTTCGGGAAGAGAATAGCTGATGGAAGATGGAGGTTCTCCGCCCAATTCAATGTCGATGATCGACTTTGATTTTATGGACGAACTCTTGACAGATGGTTGTTGGATAGATACCACAGGCAGCTCAGACTTCTTGTTTCCCAGTCCTCCAACATCAGCTGCTAATTTTGATTCTTCAAATTTTATGTTTCCCACTGAATTTTTTGACAACCTGGATTCAAATCCGTCGCATAGCCTCAAATTATCAGAAAATACCAAATCTCTTCAACTTGGTGATCAGGCTTTAGCTGAATCTCAGTCTGAGAGCCAGCTGCCTAACCTTGATAAGGAGGCTGGTATTCAAGGGTCTACAGGCTGCGAGGAGACGATTCTACGAGGACATGGGCTCATTCATCCTTTGAATGAATCAAGTAGAAGATGGTGGATTGAGCCACAAGTATCTCCTGGCCCAAATTCTTCCGTGAAACAAAAGCTCTTGCAAGCTCTTAATTACATAAAGGAATCTGCTAGAGACAGTGAAGTTCTTGTGCAGATCTGGGTTCCTGTAAGGGATGGAGGCAGAAATGTTCTTACAACAGATAATCAGCTCTTTTGGCACAATTCACGCAGTCAAAGCCTAGTAAATTATAGGGAAGCCTCTAAGAATTACCAGTTCCCGGCAGAGGAAAATTCAAATGCAGGTGTTGGATTGCCAGGACGAGTTTTCTCAAACAGATTACCTGAATGGACTCCAGATGTTGGTCTTTTCAGTCAGGATGAGTACCCACGCATTGGCCATGCTTTACAGAATGGAGTTCAAGGTTCAATTGCACTTCCTGTTTTTGAGCAGGGGAGTCGATCTTGTTTGTGTGTAGTCGAGGTTGTAATGACCACTAGAAAGATAAATTATCGACCTGAGCTGGAAAGTATCTGCAGTGCACTTCAGGTATAATCATTATTTATGCCAGATCTTTTGTTTTGTTGCAAGTGTACCATGAGTTTTATTTCTTCATAAGTAGAAAACAATTTTTATTTTTTTCCCCTTTCCTGTTGGGAGCATCCAATTGCTGAGTACAATCAACATATAGGTTTGAATCTTGTTCCTAATTTTTTGATGTGTGGTTGTAGGCTGTCAACCTACAAAGTTCGGAAGTGACAAATGTTCCCTGTCTGGTACATTGACCAAATTCTGCATCTAGTTTCACTTTTAGTAAGGAGGAGGTGCCTTCTTTAGTATGATATATTTGTTGCTTGCATGGCAGGACGATGATCAAAAGTCATACAAAGTTGCTTTACCTGAGATTCTTGAGGTTTTGAAAGTTGTATGCGAGACACATAGATTGCCTTTGGCTCAGACATGGATCCCTTGTGTTCAACAAGGCAAACGAGGAAGTCGCCATTCAGATGAAAGCTATGTGAAGTGCATTTCCACAGTAGACGTGGCTTGTTATGTGAAAGATCCTAGTATGTGGGGTTTCCATGAAGCATGCTCTGATCATCACTTGTTGAAAGGACAAGGTGTGTCAGGAAAGGCTTTTACCACAAATGAGCCTTGCTTCTCAACTGATATAACCGCTTTCAGCAACTCAGAGTATCCTCTCTCCCATTATGCACAATTATTTGGATTAAGAGCTGCTGTTGCTATTAGATTTAGATGTATACACACTGGATCTCTTGATTATGTGCTGGAGTTTTTCTTGCCTGTAGAGTGCAGGGAAGGTAATGAACAAAGACAAATGCTTAATTCATTATCAGTTATAATCCAACAAGTTTGCAAGAGCTTAAGGGTACTTACAGACAAAGAAATTCAAGACGAAAAGGCTTCATCTGTTTCTAGAGGAAACCGAGGGGATATTCCAAGCAAAGATTCCATTCACAATGCACCGTCTTCCATTAATGTAAATGGGAAAATTCCAGATCGGGATAAGTCAGCTAGTTTGACAGAGAATTATAAAGATAAAGCATTTTGTATTTCTAGCCAGCAACCTACCCAAGAAAGAGGGAAAAACCATGGGAATCCCAATTCCTTGCCTGTAGACAATCTTAACGAAAATAGTGTATGTCAAAATCTCTCGTTACAATGCTATCAAAATGGTGAAGGAAATGTTGGCTTTAGGCCATTTCGCTTAGATAATTCTAAACATATTTATGATGTAGCTGGTCCTAGTGGGGGAAAGGTTCCGGATAAAAGAAGAACAAAGATGGAGAAAAATATTAGCTTGGAAATTCTTCGCCAGTATTTTGCTGGAAGTCTGAAAGATGCAGCTAAGAGCATTGGAGGTAACAACTTCTCTAATTCATATTGTGCTTATTCTGAGATAATACTGTCTCTCCTCCAGTTATTGTTTTCAGTGTTGAGACATGAGAGTTCAACATAACAGTGTATGAATTCCTGTAGAAAAAAATTTTGTCCTATCCTCCTCCGGGTCTAAAAAATGATAATAATAAATGGATTCTTTCACTCCACTTCATCTGATTGTAGATCATGTCAGCATTGAAATGCATTAATCTCCTTTATTTTTTTTGCAATAAATGACAAGAGGTGAACTCTGTTGATTATGCTTAATACACAGCTTTATTGCGGAAGGTCAGTTGTTTTTAGCGTAAACAATGTGATGAATTAGTTTTTCTCTGAAGGGTTGGATATGTTTCTAGTAATTTGCTCAGTACAAAATTGTGCAAGGAAACAACTGCTGTATTTGTTGTTGCATATTCGCCTGCCTCTTCACATCATTCCGATGAAAAGAAGCTCAATTGCACATGAAAGTTTTATATTATCCACTTAGTCCAAGTCATTGGGGTTGGTTTCTCTTGGTTAAGATTGAGCCTGTTCTTACATGACACATTTTAATCTCTTCTGTGTTGGTTCATTTCATCAACTTTTCCCCTTAAGGTGGTGAGTGTATATTCTGTAGTTCTTGTACTGCTCATGTTGGTTGCATTGCGCCTGCCAGTCCCTCAATTATTTCATTAAACATTTATACTTCATGATTGAAATATCTCTACTTCTGTATTTTTTTTATTTGAATAATGACTAATAGCACTAGTTGAGAAATTTAATTATTTGATGGTTTAAGTTACCAGAAAGTGAGTTCATAATTTGTTTCATGTCTTTACAGTATGCCCGACTACATTGAAGCGAATTTGCAGGCAACATGGAATCAGTCGCTGGCCTTCACGAAAAATCAAGAAAGTTGGCCATTCCCTTAAGAAGTTGCAAGTCGTGATTGAATCTGTCCATGGGGCCGAGAGTGCATTTCAAATGGGTTCCTTATATACAAATTTTCCAAAAAAAATTGGATCTGACATAGCATCATCAAATTTATCAGGAGGTATCTCAACAATTAATCAGTCGGAAAATCCATCTCATAATACGCCGCAGAACCAAGGTGCCTTCACTCGTCCGGCCACTGGCAATTCACCATCTTCCTCTTGCAGTCAAAGTTCCAATTCAAGTCTGTGCTGCTCTAGTGGTGCTCGTCAAAGTACTAATTCCAGTTTACCTGTGGCTATTGAGAATGCAGCTGAGAAAAGCCAAAGTGGCATGTTGAAGCGGGCATATAGTGAAGCGGAATTGTCTGCTCTAATCAAGGAGGAAACTAAATTGCCCTCTACGTCTATTAGTCAAAAGCTACTTACTGAAACTCATACTTTGGAACGCTCTGCTTCTGTTCCTAAAAACATTAATCATTCATCAAGGGTTGGAATCCTTCGAGTAAAAGCGGCATATGGAGAGGAGAAAGTTAGATTTAGCTTGAAGCCTACCTGTTGCTATCAGGATTTGGTCTGTGAAGTTATGAAGCGCTTTGATTTGGAAGACGTGAGTGTAGTAGACATAAAGTACTTGGATGATGATTCAGAGTGGGTGCTACTGACATGTGATGCTGATTTGGAGGAATGCAAGGACATATATAAATCATCTCCAGCTCATTCAATCAAGCTTTCCGTGCACAACAAACAGTTGAACAAAGGTTCTTTTGGTAGTACATGCTTTCTTGAATAAGAGGAAGCACGCGGGTAACTTAGCTGCATTTGCACTTGCATCATAAGTGTTGGAACTTGGAAGTAAAGACTGTTCTTTACCATGGAATATTCCTGAACTCGTGCACTTGAAAAAAATACGAAGATAAGTTAGTATTTTGAAGCTATACTAAGAATTTGAATTGGTAGGAGTCCTAGAGCTGGTTTCTGGGAAATATTTTCTCCCGAAATTTGGATCTTTGTTGATGAGGATTGGGATTGTTTTTGAAGCAGCAAACTGTCCTATGACATTGATAGTCTAACTGATAGCATTTTATCGTCAGTGTTGCAGTTTTTCTTTCAGTAGTGAACCAGGTAGATCTCTGTTCCTATTATCATTATATCATTCTACTTAGTATTGTGTTTTAATGTTTGTCTTAATTGTTGAGATTCCTCAGAGCAATTGTGTTGTCTCATGTTGAGCAACATATTGATTTTCTCTCTTTTCGTGACTACCCCAGTTGTGCATTGGATTTCATGGGGTTTTGCAGAGAGACCTGAGGGCCTGTTGTTGGCTGCGAAAACCTTCAACCTTCAATCTATTTGTTGAAGTTTGCGAAAGAAGAGTGCGAAGATTGTGGCATGCATCACATCTACCTACTCTTTGTTGAGGGCATTTCACTGTTTGATTTTACCACTACTCCATGTACATTTTGTGCATGTATTTAACATTACCTTGCACTTTTGTATAGCATAAACATGTTTAATATATTCGTGCATTTCCTTACTTTTTCCCTTGTGATAATGATCCTTTATAATCACATGAAACCTAGTTTAATATTATTCTTCCAACATCTTTTCAGTATATGTCCAAGAAGAAGAAGTAGAAGAAGAATTCGTTTTGCTTTGTTGATGTTAGTGCAAAAGTAATGGTGGGGCAAATTCCATTGTTGACTAGACAACAATTATCGTACCTAACTAGATAGTATTGATGTCTTATGAAATAAATTTTCTTGGTACTAAGCAATATGTCACATCATGTGTGATTTATATTACTAATAAATTTTAATTTTATGAATATGTTCTTATTAAATAACAAGGTAAACTATGATAATCTAATATATTAGATATCGATTTTAATTAACTTTGACCTTAAAGATAAATCTTTATTGAATGAGAGAAAATATATTATAATAGTATTGATGTCTCAACCTCACTTCAGGATAAAGTCCAAGATAAAAGTAGTTTGTTGTTCTTTTAAGTGAAGAATTTTGCTTTATTTTGAAAATAATATTATTCTATCGTGTGCCACTTTTAATTTTTATATGAACTGTGTTATAGTACATTCTCCACAGACATTCTTAATCCATGTTATAAAGGTTATGTGTTGGTTTTGATTTTAAAAAAATTGGCTTAAGTAGTTAAATAAGGATGTAGGTGAAGAGCGTTGGTAAAGAATGTAGATACAACTGTTTTTTTTTCCGGCTCAAATCATTAAAAACACACACACACACACTCTCTCTCTCTCTATCGAAACAATTGCTCGATTTTACCGTAATTTATAAATAATATTTTCATTTCAGTATAACTATAATTTTTTAACAAAGAATCTGATGTAAATTGTAAATTATAAATGTTTAGTAGTAATTTATACTTTATAGTCACCGGTGAGAGATGCCGGTCTTTGCCCAGTTAAAACTAAGCTTCAACTATATTCAACAAAAAAATAATTCTATTTAGAAAATTTCGAATATATTTATGACTTTAAAATTTGTTGTTTAGGGGTTCATAAGACATCTTGTTGGCTTGGGTTATGAATTGATAGATAGAATTATGGTTCCAAAAAATATTTATTATTTAATGATTATGCATTTAAAGTTTAGAGAGTATAATAATATATTGTCTATTATAAGAAGTTGTGGCCAGTTAAATAGGGTGTAGGAAATTAACCTTATGTCTTTTGATACGATGAATAAATATCAAGTAAAGAGATATCTAATATTAATCTATGCGACTCTTACTCTTACGTATTCTAATATGGTAAATTAATGTAGAGTTAGGATAGAAAGGGGATGCCTATGGTTTTACGAGCTAGACATGCTAATTGATCCTAGCTTGGTTGAAGAGTAGCAAAGTCAATTGTTTGTATAAAACTAATTTTGCTTAAACCAATCTCTTGTATAAAATTAATTTTCCTTTTGGTCTTGCACTCACAAGTTCTTATTACGTCTGGAAGGACTATATATATGAGAAGCATGTCACGTATGTGATCTATAAAATTTAATTATTATGCACGTCTATGTATCTTTTCCAACAAGTACAAGTGATTGTATGCCTATGCGAAAACAATATTATAAGATCATGGATTGTATGGTAAAATTAATTATGTTTTTAAGTAATGTGATTTACATAATTTATTTTATTTAATGTATATAATTTGCAAAATTCCCGAAGGGCAATGCAAATTATATATAATATGTGGTTATTATTTATATAATATGCAAAATATCCAAAGGGTAAAGCAAATTATATAATTTGTTAATGTATATTATATAATTTGTGTGTGATATTTTCTTTTGTAAAAATTTGCAAAATCCCCATCAAGTAATGTAAGTTTGTATTTTGTGCCATGCATGTGATTAATTGAGTTTCTTTGTTATCTCTATCCTACGAATTTTTGTGGATATTGTGTTCACTTGGTTATTCACAATGGTAAATGTGCTTATGTTGACATCCTCAAAACTTAAAGTGCATTGTGGCATGGCATGTGTACACTAATCAAAGACTTGCTCTCCTCAAATATTGATCATATTTAAATCTCGAATAGACCTTCCTATTATAATAAATTATGGCTAATTAACAAGAAGATTGTAAGGCCTACGAATATTAACTTTGCCAACAATACTTGATGATTTTTAGCTCTTGTTAGTGTAAATCAATATCCTCATAAGAGATTTTATTGGCTAAAACTACCAACATGTATTACCTAGAAGCCCTTAGACGAGTGAAGTGTGTGTATGTGATTGATATCTATGAAGGAAAGAAGTATTTTCATGTGGAAATGGTATGACTTCGGAATTAAATCAGTCTGTCTTCAAAATATCTACCTTACTTTGATATGACATGATTCAAATTATGTGCATAAATGCCTTCATGCATCCTATTGTCATCTTGACTAGTTAAAAATGACATCACCATGTCACTTGAAACCTGTTGTAACATGTAAACTCATCATATACGAGGGAGGGATGATTTGATGTGTGAGGTTGACAATTATAAGTGCTGGCTCTAATTATGAAGGCCATAAAATTTATGGAGTCATATTGGCCTCTAACAAATTTCACCAATTGATGAATTCATGGTTGCCTAAAGAAAACCATACTAGCACTAATGCAACGAATTCCATCTCTGAAGTTAAATGTACTTGGCAAAAATATTACTAAGTTACATGACCTACATATAGATTTCATCCCTTTTTGATAATCATTATATGATCTAATAAATTATATGATTAATGAAATGCTAGTTTGTAACTTAAAAAAGATAACTAGTTTATAACTTGAGGAGAGAAGGAAAACTTGTTAAAATAGATGAGAACATTTTGACTGTGGAGAGTTTTTGTTGGAAATCAAAGTTCACTTGAAGAAGATATGAATATTAGAATTCTGTTTCATCCTTTATCTATGTCTTTAAATAGTGATATAGGTAATTTCTGTGTGAATATGTCAAAATCATAATAAATGAGTGGAAGATTTAGATGTACACTCTTGATGAGTTTTCTTGTGCAAATGAGATATATTTAGTGGATATCTCAATGAAAAGATAGATCAAGAGGAAGAATTTATTTAGGGAGGAAATAAACTTTAAGGTTTTTGTGAATAAATAAATCTATTTATAGTTCAAAATAGATATCATGAGTTTTGATAAACTGTAGTCTCGAATTTGTATAACTATACTAAAATAATGGGAGAGAATATTCAATTCCTTATTAATGATATTATTCTGACTGAAAATAAAACAAACTACTGTTATGAAGGTACTTAATTTTATTTGATGGGAGGATGATTTAGTTGAGAGAATGATTATGTAACACCCCGACTCGGCTCACCCGTGAACCGACCCGAAAATGCTACTGGCAACTGAACCGTTCGATAATCTACTAGATTTGGTTAAACCGGCCCAGATCTACTCT
>JAVDBV010088041.1:444-12372 GCA_032619315.1 Piper longum | reverse complement strand
ACTACATCGAGCTTGATCCCGACATGGGTATGTAGGCCAATCAAAATTATTTGATTTCAGCTCATCTAAGGTAGAATAAAAGTATAATAGGATAGTCAGGTTAGGAGAATGGTGTAATAAATAGGACTTCTTTTTATTTTGCTTTGTGTTATAAATGTGGCTATGGGAAGTGGTCTAAGACTGTGGGAACTATTATTTTATAGCTTGTTTAAAATACTCGGCATTTAGTAGTTGTTTAAGTAACACCTAGCCATCTAGGCCCACAAAAATATAATGAAAAATGGCGGGTCGTTACAATCGGCAACGGGAACGAGTGCAGTCGTGTAGGCTTCGCCGTGCCGAGGAGGCCGGACGGTAGCTAGAGGTGCTCGAGGTGGCATGGTGAAGGCAAGGTGGAGCTCGGCGTCTGCGACAATGTCAACAATAGGGAAAAGGGGCGGTGTCAGCGACGATAGGGTTTGGGGGTGAAGAAAGTGTCGGGATAATGCTCGGTGATGATATTGTAAATAAAAGTTGAGTCGATTCTAACTCAAGTCAAAAATAATAACCAAATCATAATAAATAATAAAAAAATCCAAAAAATAGGAAAATCTCATAAAATATATTACACAGTATAACACCACAATGACATTTTCTATAACTAATAGCCCACCCAAACTACCCAATAACGCATCCTAATACTTTATTCAGCGTAAAAATAATTCTACGATCAAATACATAAAAAAAATTATACTGCATACTTTCATATATTTTGATAACTCATTTTTCATCATCTTTCCGACGTTCTCATCATATACTCAAGTATACTTGACCTTCATCGCTCATAACTCACAGCTGGCCCCAACTCAATACGCAGTTCATGAAACTAACTCAACTCGAATCGATAGTTGAACCGAGTGGTTCGCTAATGTAAAACTCTAACTCAAATCACAGGTTTTCCATTTACTGATATGACAATATTTGATTCACATCCCACCCAAATCCATCCCTAAGTGAGCTAACTATTAACTCATCAAAAAAACACGGAGATGCATGATTTAATCTTCTTCAATTTTGGTGTGAAATTTGGAGCTCATTGAAATGCATGCATTTTATTTATCTCCGTGTTTTATAGTTAGCGGCAAGTGGCTAATGGTTAGCACACATTGCCTGTTAGTGAAGGCTAAACCCACACACATGGGTTGACCAACGTGTTGCCCAAGTCAACGTGGAAAAGTGGTGATTATAATATTTTTCGTAATAAAAAATGGTGATAGAATAATGTTAAGCTTGTTCATGGCTGGCTCAGCTCTCCCACGTCTCAATCTGTATATGTCAATAAGTGTGGAGAAACTCTCGGTCAAATGTTTGTGGGCAAATATTACCAAAGTGATCGAGCAAGTCTTGCTATCCCCCAATTTTCTAGTGAAAAAAAAAATTTTGAAAAAAAAATGTATGTAAGAATCACTAGATGTATATATATATATATATATATATAAAATAGAATACAAAAAACTAATGCTCACATAATACAACACGTCTGCTGCTACTATTTTGGATGCAATTGGCTACTTGTTCTTCTTTCTAGAACATTGCCCATTGGTGGGCGGGGTCTCACCACTTCCAACTGCTCTGCTAATGCAGAAAACTACATCTTCCAAACCAGTGGAGTGAAATAACAAGGAAGGCTTACATGGTATCACATGTGACATCGAATTCAGCTTTGTTTGAGGCTGCTTCGCTTAATCTTGCAAGGAAGACCTGGGTCTTTGCGATAAGTAATATTTTTGTGCGTAGACATCGATGCACATACATGCCATTTCTTGTATTGCCTCGTAATGTGAATCAAGCAAATTCTAAAATGGTTCATCAAGGGACAAAAAATGGTGTATGATACAAAGCATGAGATGGGTATCATTAGGGGTGTAAACTAGTCAAGCTTGCTCGCGAGTTTTTTGCGTTTGGCTTGGCTCGTAGTCGTGCTCGTTAATTTTGTGCTCGAAAAAATACTCAGCTCGAAATAGATAAACTCATTAAACAACGAACAGAGTTTGAGCAAAAGAGTGTTCGGCTCGGCTAAGCTCAAAACTCGAATTCGATATGTTCAAACTCGAAAAAATATTCGGTTTGGCTCGGCTCGTAAATATTATTGAAGCCACATTGAACTTATATAGTGTTGAAAAAAAATTGATCTTATATAAGTGAGCACAGAAACATTCGCTAGGCTCGATCTCAGCTAAAGCTTGGCTCGAACTCGGCTAAAACTAGGCTCGAGCTCAACTCGAACTAGGCTCGAACCAAGCCCAAACACTATAATCAAGCATGCGGGAAATGGAGTTTGGATGGGCAGTGATTGAGACGTTTTGCAGTAGGTGGATTGGACAAGGCGTAGAATAGGAAGACTAGAGAGTTATAGATTGGTAATTGGGTGTATTAGCACAAACTGTGTTATAAAGGGGGTTAAATGACATTTAAATTAGACCAATTTATGCTTAGAGTTGAAGATTTAGAACATATGTTGTAGTTATAACTTGCATCGGAAGCTGGGTAGAGTGCTTATCTCAGTCAGAATGGTTGTAAGCAGTCTTAAGTTTGCTCATAATCTTGTTGCTGTCACGTCCCATACTGGTAATATGAGTTTAGTACCACATTTATGGATAATATTTTGATCATATGATTACACCTTTCAAGTTCGATTTCGCCTCCATTTTTTATGAATCGACATAGAATATTTACCTCAAGAAAATTCTTTTTTCACAAATGTATGTATGTATGAGGTCAATGAGAGATTAGAATCCTTGTTTTGAAGTTAATTACTCAATTTATCGACGCCTGGTTCTATTGAGGGAGTGACGTGTGATAAACTGATTGCCAATCCTACTTTGTCATTGATGCTTGTGTTGTATGGGATTGAAAACTGATTGCCAATCCTACTTTGTCATTGATGCTTGTGATAAACTGATTGTCTTAATAAAATTCTGTCTAGGAGTTAGTTTTTAAGCGGACTATCTTATCTCACCAACTTTCCTGGGAATTTTATCTTGGGGTAATTATTTAGTACAATAGTTTTCACGTTTGTCATTTAGGTAATAGTTCTCACAGTGAACTAATTATCTTTGTTGAAAATTACCCGTTTTTCACAACAGTTTAGTATTGATCCTTGACTGTCGAGGTTAATTAGCTTGAATGAGAGGGCTACCAGTTCAAGCCTTAAATTGAAGAAAAAATAGCATATTCGACTTTCTGCTGTTAAGCACTTTTAAGAATTGTTACCAGTTACTGAAACATGGTTTTTAATCTTTTGACGGGCACTGCATTCCTCCCTCTTTGTTCATATTTGGCAATTACTTTGAAAAGCTGTAGTTCTTAACTGCTCTATTCTGTATGTAATCTTGTCAATTATATAATTGCAGAGACGCACTTGACCGAAGGAGTCACTAGGAGAGTAAACTGCAGAACCTAGGGGATTTTAAATTGCCGCATTTCTTTAACTACGCCCCACATTTTATGAGAACAAGGTGCTGACCAATGTAGTTATTTATCAGACTTGTGTAATTTAGCTCGTTGGTCATCTTTCTAAAGCCGGAGGGTATTGATCAGACTGTATTGATGAGAGCACTCAGAATAGTGGAGCAGAGTGGAAAATGTGCAATTTTCGTGGGAAGTGCAGCAGATGATGAAGGGGTTAAGTTCTCGGTATAATCACAAAAACTGTCACAGTTATTATTTGCTTTTCTGAGTGAATAACTTCTCTTAGATTACAGCATCACGATTGATATGTGAAAACTAAATAAATTTTAATCACTTATTCCATGTTCTTTTCTTTCTTTTGTTTTTTTTTTTTGTTTCACTTTGTACAAATTTTCTTAGGCCCTTACTTGCAACTCCAATTGGATGGTAACAATGTATCAGTGTGCATTTATTTACAAAAGGCTTATACCTACATTTTCAAAAAGACTTTCAGATATATATCAGCTATATATGAACAAACACAAAAAGCAACAGACTCTTCCTAAAATTTCCACAGTTCTGAACCAGGAAAGCACATTGACTTTTGGATGCAATTTATTGAAAGGGTATAAAGTAAAGATTCTTTGCCAGTTTTTTTCGTGCTCACATTTTCTCCTTTTTATCCGTTGGTTCAAAAGTTAAAGACTTGAGCTGATGGTAGATTAGTAGCAAATGTGGGTCTGATCAGAAATTCGAGTGTGAACTTTTTCAACATAACTGACAATTTTGATCCCTTTATTAGTCATGTTGTTTATATTAAATCAAGAATGGCTGATAGATGATGTTGTGAATATATGTTGATGCTCCGGGAGTTAAGATGAATAAGACTGAATTGCCTTCCTATTTTATGGTGCCGGGGGACGCTTTCATTAGCTACTTTGGTCGAGGTTTGATACAGTACAAAAAGGAAAACAACAAACAGTGACCACCAAAAGAATAAGATGCAATGATCGCCAAAATCTAAGAGGATTTATGTACTTATAACATATATAAACCAATCGCTAAATCCTCTTTTTCAAGCTCTACAAGATGATTCAGAAAGAACAACTGATGAAGACTTGTTGTACACCTTTTGGCGCGTGAGAATGTAAACATACAGAACACTCAATTATTGCTTCCAAGCTCACTACAACAATAAGCCACAACTCCTAAAGAGGCATTGAAACCACCATAAGAAAGATGCCTAATATTGTCAAAACTGTCTCCCTTTTGTTTTTCTTTCTATTCTTGAACAGATCAAGCTGCCGTCACAACTTTGGACAACTCCCCCTCCCACTTGCTCAATGGAACACCGACTTCAAGAGCTTCAAGGACTGTGGAGATGGTGCATCTGGGGGTGGGAAGCATAAGGAGAAGGAGAGGGAGGGAAAGGAGCTGTAGAGTTCTGCACAAGAGGAGGGTGAGGAGTTGGGCACTGGTAGCACTTGGTGAAGAGACCAAATGTGTCCACTTGATGCACAAAGTTGGTCAAAGAAGCCCATCCTCCAAACCCAAATCCCACCACCAAAACCCACACCACCACAAATGCATTGATGGCGTATGCCCCTGCCCATCTCCCCACAAACCATGGTGGCCTCTCCACTGCATTCTGCACACCAACCAACAATCAACATCAACTCCAAAAACCCAATAGAATATTTCATCAACAATTGATCTTTATGATAAAGTGACTGTAACTAGTTTATTCTATCAGTAGATATAACAGCTTCTATCTAATCTAACAGTACATGTACAAACCAGCTTGATCAAGATGAAGTACATTACAAGGATGATAAAATTTACAGTGGCATATAACACAAAGATTATAGTAAAATAAGGAGAGCTTAATGTATACTTCTCTTGCAGAGGGAGAGCGGAAGGTGAACATGTGAGCCAAGGCAGGGATGATGTAGACGGTGAAGCTAACGAGGAGGGAACCAACAGTGGAGTTGATAGGTCCGAAGAAGGGGAAGATGATGGCAAGGAACCAGATGGGTATGACAACAGGCAGCCTTGTAAGAGCGCGCTTACACATGCTTTTGCATTCATGGATCCCTATCGCCTTCTCCCATACAAAATACAGAGGTGTGCATGCAAACCCAAAAGTAATGAACTGAAACCACAACATCAACTTTTGCTTCAGAGATTCATCAAAAGTTTCTGATCAGTAACACATTTATACAGACTAGTAGCATATTCAAGACCACACGTAGAACAAATATTTCAAGGCTTAAATTCTTGTACATGTCAATCAAATATTATCACCTAGCATGGCAAAACTTTTTCTATAAAAGCGTATTTATGTTGTGCTATATATGTGGCAATGTATTACTCATCAGTTTTATTAACTAAAAGTTATATAAATAGGGCAACCAATGAATCAACCTTTCAGTAAAACAAATTCATGTAGTAGTGGCGTAGAAGAGGTACGCTCTTCATCTGAATCTGAGTGCCACTTGAAGAAAAAGTCTGCTTTTTTTGCATGGAGTGTTCAATTCACGGATATATATATATATATATATATATATATATATATATATATATATAATAAAATAAAAAACAGTCATGAATAAAGAAAAATATTGAATTAGAGGGGGACCTGGTGAATGAGCATAAGAATGACAGCCATGTCTCTGAAGGGTGTTCTTGGAAGCAGAGCAAAGGCATTGGAGTGATTCAGAAGCATGTCACCGAAAGCCCAGTAGACAGAGGCAGCCGAAGGAAGGGTCAATGTCAACACATACAGGGTTGCCAGCAGGTATATGGCCTTGAACTTCTGAGGCTTCCACATGGCATGCATGATCTCCCTGTTTCACCACCATTAATCAAACTTTGGAGCTTCCAAGCCAATGCATTATCTTGTGTTATTTTGATTCTTATGATTTTGGAGTACTTGGACCAATTTTTTGGGGAGGACCCAAGTGAGGACAAAGGTATATGATTATCTTAATGGGCTCCATTGTTTGTTGTACTACTTACTGGTACTAGTACTAAAACCAGTTGTTTGAGTAGAGACATCCATATAAAATGGCATGTTACACTAGGAGAGCAAGATTGATGGAGGATTTGTCTTACACTGTAACTGCATGCCCTCCAAAAGTGTAGAGAATGTTTGTAGCCCCGGTGAAGTAGAGGACCAGTTGAGTGGGTCCTGAGTGTTTCACACCTTCCACCTGTAATTTTTTCCATAATATTTTTTCATATCAGATGAATCCTCGGAGTTAATTTAATATCATCTCATAAGCGAAAAAAGGCCCCACTTTTAATTTTTGATGGAGATTATTAGATTAGTACCTGCCCATGAACAATGGAGGCAATGGTGAGGTACCAAGCGGTGTATGTGGTCATCATGAGGCCGAGGAAAGACCAGATTCTGTAGTTGTGGAAGGAAGGGATGAAGACAGTGGTAGCACAGCAGGCTCCAAAAATGTATGTCCAAGTCCTCTTGTCTAGATCATCATTAATGTAATATATGTTGCTGCAAGAAACCAAACAATGGTGAAGAACAAGCAACCAAAACAATAATGCGTCTTACTTTCACATGAACCGGCCATTAAACTAAAGATGGTACCTTGCACAGGCTATGAGCTGAATGACAGATCCAAACAGAAGAAATGTACAGTTGAATGCCAGACCCACGTTCCTCCAGTGCTTCCCAAGGAGGCCATCAAGCACTTCAAACCACTGGATTACACAAAAAACAAAGTCATTCAATGGGAGCGAAAGAGAAAGATGAAGGTACGATTTAAAGGCATGGAGGTTTAAGCAACGAATGGACCTGTATGACATGGTTTCGGAAGTCTACTTTCTCCCTCTCCTTCCTTGTTCTATACTCAACATACAGTATGCTGATCAAGTAAGCAGTCCAGCTTCCTAACAGACCATAGAAGAGCTGGAAGAGGATGCCAGAGGCCAAGCCCAGCTGGGAGAATGAGTATGGCAAGGTGAGAAGAACTTGTGCCACCTGCAAACAAAAACCACCAAAGACATAGCTATTGCTCGGAAGATTCGAGTTGAAGAAGGAGATTGGAGTAAGAAACAAGCATGTAAAATTGTTATAAACCTGGTTGGAAGCACAGCTAAACCAGGCATCATAGACAGAGCCACCATGCCAGAAGAGGCTGGAGAGCTTGGACTTGACAGTCTTGGACGTGCCTTCTTCATTCTCCATCTCCACATAGCTCCCCACCACCACAGTCTCCACCACCTTATCTCCAGACTCCATTGTTTAGCTGCCTTCTTCTTTCTTCCTCTTCTTGTTTGTTCTTGCTCTTCTTCATGGACCCTCCATGGCTTATTTATACATAGCAAACGTCTGACCTGGTGCAGAATGTTTGCAGTGGTGTGGCCCAAAAACCGGTCTGGCCTGCGCGGTTCAGACCGGTTTGACCAACCCATTTGTATTTTATTATAAACATTATCGGGTAATTCTTTTTTTTTTTTTTTGAACAAGCATGTCCTCAACTACAATAATGATAATTTTTTCCCCCAATATAATCATACAGCTTAGAACTGTGAACATAGGAATAGTTTACTAGAATATTTAGTAATTTGTTCATTGGGAACATCGGTTGTAGAGCTACAACCGCACTGTTTGATCCACTCAATTCAAGCGTGAGCCGGCTCAGTGCACGAGTGGGTTTATAAATAATCAACCTGACACTCTTCCCAATCTAATTGCTTTTGCCAAAATCCAAAAGAATAAACTAATCTAACAAAACTAAGCCACTTTATTTGACAAAATTACCATGCTTGAACATGGGTTTTGATCCAATTGTTACATAGATTAGAGGGTGATTAAGGGGAGGTAGAAGATTACGGTTGGTGATTCAGAAAACAAAGAGGGACGACCAAATGATTGCCTTCCAAACCGGCGTGTCATAAAAAAAGACAAATAAAGTGGCTTTTTTGTTATTTTTCTTGACATTGGGCTTTGTGGGCCTATAGACAGGCCCAGGCGAGGTGGGCCCAGTAGCAGATTGGGGCTCTTTGTTGCAAAGTTTCACATGGGATTTGTAATGTGTTGTGCCCTTGGAGTGTGGCAAAGTTATGAACTCTCTACTTCTCTTGTTTCCTCTTTCCCCCCTCAAAAGGGGGACTTACACCCTTCCCTTTGCAGAGATTCCCACCCCTTTAATTATTTTCTAGGAAGGAGGAATCATTCTTTCTCTGCAACTGATAAATATGAAAAAATCATTTTAAAAGATCATATGATATGTACTCGATATGGGTGCAATATGGTTTTTTTTTTTCAATGGTGAGATCATTTGTTTTGACTGTCTTATGGTATTGTTTGAAGAAAATTTTTTTGTGGGTAAGTTAAAATTGTTGCATTAGCATGATCCTGAATCCCTGATGAATGATTAATTACTATGTTCCCTTGTCTTGAAGTTAAGGTTGGAGATTGAGTAGGAAAACCTAAAAATTCTGTGCTACTTTTGATGTATCATGTGGGAACCATTATTAACATGAATTCATAGGTTTCTTAGAATATCGAAGTTTGATGTGGTAATTTTGTTCAAAAGAAAATTGCTTGCAAATGAGACACAATTATCCTAATTAATTAGTTTAATCCTGATAAAAGATTAGAATTATTTTCTTTTTTAAAAAAAAAACAGCATTAGTGCTTTTGAATTTGGAAAGATCAGAAGGTAAAATTAGGGACCACAGATGCATCATGTTTTGTTCACTCAGCTCCCATGCTGTGAAAAATTAAAAGAGAAGAATGAATTGAAAGGGTATTGGGAGGGGTGGGGGACTGTGTTGGTGATGAGAATATCTTTTGGAGCTCAAATGCAGGTCAACCAAATGATGAACTGCTATAATTCTCATGTTAAATGCCTTAAAAGTGTCCTTTTGTGTTGAAAGAAGGAACATGGTGACAAGGATGAGACAAACACAAGATTTTATTTCCCCCACTAAGCCCTCCCATGAGATGCCCTTGTTCTAAAAAGTTAGGATTTGGAAACAATGAAATTAATTATGCAATAAATCATGCTTTGCTGATGTCAACGTGATTATAATTTGCAAATTTTATATTAGATACATGTAAATAAAATTAAAAAGTTGCTGCCATGAAATCTTTCGTGTTATTGTACACGTACGTAGCTCTTGAATTACATACGATAACTAGATTATCCAAAGACTTCAATTCTGTTGTAATGTCTTGCAGCTAACAAGGTTGGAAGACCCAATAAGATAATTACATACAATCACTTTTATATTTTTGTTACAGTAAAAATGTGATATTACTGAGCATTTTTCTCAAGTGTACTATCACCGCATCTAATCTCAGTGAATCATCACCTGCAAGAAAAATGGGGTGGGAATAAAATGATAAAGATTGCTGTGCTGCAATCATCTTTTCTTTCACTCACTATAAGGCCTTGCTTCAATCTCTTTTGAGTGTTTTTACCTGAGCGCACCAGCTTGAGCAATAATGTTCACTTCAATTCTTGCAAACAGAAATGGACCTAATCATCCACACCTCTGCAACTCCAAAGCCCTTTTGCCCCCGCTTCTGATCTCCACATCATTGAGCGAATGGAGGCTTCAAAGCAAACACAGCATGCCCATCTTGTATATGATAGCGTTTCTTGGTGTCTACCATGGAATGTTTATAATGGTTCTACACTAGTGCAAATTGGGTTCGAGCAAGTAGCTCTTTTTGTTTTAGCCATTAATCTTCCTATATGCATGCGTGTTCATGGCATTTCTGGTGTGCATTCCATAATCATGTACAGAAGAAGCAACAATATTTTTAGAGTTGAAGTCATTCATAAAATATTCGGAAAAGTTTTGTTATCTCATAATTTTAATTGTTTCATACACTTAATCATGTGTTGGTTAATAGCTACTGTTACCATTGAGTGGGCTAAATTTTGTGGCATATTAAAAAAAGCAAGATATAAAATTTGAGCCCATTGGATTAATGGGCCTCATTTCTTCAGTAATTGAATATTAGGGGCTTCATTCATATATCAAAAAAAAAGCTAAAATTTGTTATTAAAAGACTTCCAAATAAACACTGAACTTAATTTATATATATATAGATTATACATATATAACTTCTAACTTGTAACTAAGTGGTCCAAAATAATCTAACCCAAAATGTGCACTTTTATTTTCATTATTTGATATCTAAATGCCTTAAGATGAATATGCAAATTCACTCATATTGAGCTTAATATGTTTCATAATCTTTGAGAAATAAAATTGGTCATCATCGACCTCTTCAGGTTATAGAAAAGCATAAATATTATTAAGTCGAACTTTGTTTAAACTGGTTAAGATTAGTCTTAACTACCAAAAAGCGTATTGCCGGTAAGGTACTAAACGATAAAATAGAATAGCCCCGTCAAATAATGAAAAAAAAGTAAAAATGTTCAAGAATTTGATTGAGTTTGCATGATACATACAGCAAGAAAATTTTTTTGAATACCCCATTTTCTTTTACTTGGATGATTCATATTTATCAGGATATATACACCATTTTCAAAGGGACAACATGAGATGTCACTATAATAGTTCATTAGCAATTTTTGGCTTAGGAATGCACATGATAGGCAAGGAAATTGTCCAGTACCTGATTTGTGGCACTCACTGGACTCACTCAACACACATAATTGGAGTATTTGTTCAAACTTTGTAGCAAGTTTGGATCAGCACTTGGACTCTACAAGTATTGATTGAAGTCCGAAGTGTCAGCAATGATAGCTATACGAGCACCCACAGGAAACACGTATCCATGTAACATAGATTTAGAGTCAAAATTTTCAGCCTGCTACAGTGAATTAAGGTGGCTATAGACCAAAACTTCGTGTCACAATAGCTTTCCTACTTCGCTTTGTTACTTCTAAGCCCAATAGCTTTGAAAAAAAAGTCTTCTACTCATTTTTAAAATCTAAATTCTAAATCATAGATGTTAGATAAATGGTTACTAAGAATATAACAAATGATCTCATGATTCAACTTCTATCCCTTTATAATCTCAATGTTCCCAGATGGAATAATTAATCATGTTTAAATAGAGCGACTGAAAAGATGATCGATCAAAAATATGTTTATAGTAAAAAAATTGATATATACTAAATTTTTCGTTTGGGCTAGGTCAAGCTGACTCGACTCATTGTCATTTTTTTTTAAAAGAAATGACTCCCCTCAAAATTTACTCCAACCATCTGGGAGTTGTCTGACCCAGCTACATTGATAAATAATATCATTACTAGCTATTAACTCACCATGCTGTTCAATTGCATGCTATTTCAGTGAGAACATACCTCTTGGCACCTCATTAATTGCGTAATTTGTATTTTAAAGTTGTTACGTACTATGTGGTCCATGTTATAGGGGCGGCTGTTTAAAATCTACAATGTGAGTCATGATCAAGACCTTATAATCAACATTAATTGTATGGTTGATTTTACAAAGTTCATATATATATATATATATATATGAACT
>JAVDBV010088037.1:6968-19574 GCA_032619315.1 Piper longum | reverse complement strand
ATATATATATATATATATATATATATTTATATGGCTTCATATGATCTTGCCTTCATTCATCTATTTGGCATAATTTTATTTGCATGTTATTTTTCATGTATTATTTGATGGCATGTACAAGTACAGAATGCACATTTCAGAAGGTTGTAAATGCATCAAGGATAGAACATTACCTGAACCCACTCAAAGTAACTAACAGTAACTCCACCTGAATTTGCAAATATATCTGGCAAGATTACAACTCCTTTCTTGGATAAGATCTGCAAACAATTAGGGATGAAGAATGATCAGCCATTGACATTTCTCGAGGCTTTTCCATCTCCATTATTCCCACAACTTATCAAGTCATATGTGCTCACCTCATCTGCCTCAGGGTCCGTTGGATGATTAGCAGCTTCAACAATAAACTTGGCTTTGATATCATTTGCATTTTCCCTGTGATTAAAGCACATATTTTCAATGATAACCATTTCAAAAAAAACCCCTAATGCTGACAATCATCATAACATGCAGAGGTTGCTCTGAAAAACAGTTAGCATTGCTACTGTATCAGGACATCTAAATTCAAATTCTTTGCTAATGAAACCTTAAAATAAAGGAAAACCTGTTAATTACTCCGCCAAGAGCAGCTGGAATGAGTACATCACAGTCTTCAACAAGTATTGAGCCTGGATCAATTGAGTCTCCTCCATCAAATCCTTTTATTCCTCGATTTTGAGTAGAATGTGTAACAAGCCTTGGTATGTCAAGACCCTTGCTGTTCTTCACAGCACCAGTAATGTCACTCACTGCCACAACTTTACCACCACACTCGCTTATGAGCCGAGCAGCCCAAGAACCCACATTCCCAAATCCCTGAATTCTTGAAACAACCAAGCACATTAGTTTTGGATCTGAAAGATAACTCATAGTTCGAAATCATTCATATGCATATGAGGTTAATATACATAAGAGGCTTGTGCAGTAACTAATGAAACTAACTGGATGGAAAACTAAGGAAATGACCTGTATTACAAAACGTTGATTAGATATCCTTTTACCATACTCGGTCAAGAGGGCCTCGGTGGCAAAAAGAACTCCTCTTCCAGTGGCTGCGTCCCTACCGAGAGAGCCACCTAGATCCTATTAGATGTGTACAGAACGTTAGGTAATTATCAGTAGAAATTTATAGTTGAGATGATTAAGGTGCTTCTCCCACTGCTCCAGCAAAACTTTTTTTAGCAGGGGCCAGAACCGTAAATGCAGTATTCAGGATGTTTGAGAAGTACTTACAACGGGTTTTCCGGTGACAACAGCAGGTGAATAGCCATGAAATTTTGAATATTCGTCAAGAATCCATGCCATTGTCTGCCCACAATCACAATTAATTTGGAAGATAATTGTCACTAAGTTTTAAAAATCTTAAGAGAATGATGCAATAACAACACGTTGTTACTTAGTATACTTTGTTTTTAAATCAAGAATAAGCTAATAAACCTTTTCAATATGCATAAAGGAAATCTTAGGGAAGGTGTAACCTGTGCATTTGTTCCCATGTCGGGAGCAGGAACATCAGTATGAGCTCCAATGAGATCATGTATCTTTTGTGTAAAAACTCGAGTAAGCCTTTCAAGCTCAGAGATGCTCAAATCTCCCGGAGAACAGCCTATTCCTCCTTTGGCTCCTCCATATGGAATATTTGCCACTGATGTCTTCCATGTCATTAATTGTGCAAGAGCATTCACTTCATCTGGATCGACCTATATTATAAATCAAACAGCTCACATGGATTGTTTTCACCATCACTGAATATAACTTCACTTTTATGCCAAATTTCCACCAAAACAAGAATTAAAGGTATTAGAACACTCTGCTTTTTACTGACCTCTGGGTGGTATCTGATCCCCCCTTTCATTGGGCCTCTAGCATTGTCATGCTGAACCCTAAATCCCACATAAGATGCCAATGTGCCATCATCTTTAGGGATTGTGCACTCCACCTTTCACAAAAGCAACACCAATTACTGCTAAAACCTAGCAATGCAAACCATAGTTTTTAGTATAAAGGAGGCAGGGTATATCAAAACTTTTCTCACCTTGATCTCTCTAAAAGGGATGAGCAGACTCTTCTCAAGCTTGGAATCCAAGGCTAATAGCTTAGCAGCTTGCTTGAAGTTCCTACTGGTTGCCACCAAGGCATTCATGACTGCTTGATCTCACCACGTTCCCCACCTAGAACACTCAACAATGATAAAGGCCAACAATGATGATGGCCAAAATATTGCTCATAAGAAGATAGACTCGTTGTACGTGTGACTGAGAAAACAAGTTACAAATCCACTTGCAAAAAGTGTGAAGGAACAGCAGAAAAACTAAAATTAACAATGCCATCTAAAATGCTCTATTTAGAACCCAGTGTAAATAACAAACATAAGTCTATTCTCTAAGATATTATGGCAAGCAAGCTGACTCCAGATCAAGCTGTGAATTAAAGTTATTAATGTGATGGTGGTGAACTAGTATTTGATTCATCCGTTTTTGCTGAATGGGTTTGTAGTTCCAAGTGAGGTAAAGCCAAAACAGGTGAAATATGGTTTTTCGAATTCACATAAAGAGTGTGTGCTACCAAACTCCGACATTAATGGACAAACAAGTGGGGGAGACAACGTGTGTATAGGAAGTAAAACAAGATTGTATGATTGGTTGGTCAGAAGAGTGAAATCCTACAAGTTATTAGTATAGAAGAAATTGACTCCTTGGATCTGAATCATTCTTGGGCAAGTTCGAACTAGAACAATTCAGATGGAAAAATTTAGGTTGCCCTCAAAGGAAACTTGCCCAATACAAGCAGATTAAACTTGTTGACAAAACATTAAGCATATTTAGTGAAGAAGATGTGCGTTTTGTGAGTACAAACTGATCTGAGATACATCAGGATGTAATTATCATTAAAGGGAGTATAGTTTGTTTCACTTTTAAATAAAGCATGCTATCCTATATCGACATTCTTTACCCTCGTTATGAAATGAGGATAGGTGTTAGATATGATTCAAAAAGTTCAACTTAGGTAATTATACAAGGGAGTGAAGAACGTCTTTAAAGTACTTTTTATTTATATAATATAATACTTTCTTTGGTTGGATATGAAATGCCCACATTGATTTGTTTCATTCTATCAAATTCGGTTACAAATCTTTTTTATGTTGGTTGGTTTTGATCATTCAGTTGTCCAAACCACCTCTAAAAATGTGACTACAAAGAATTGCTTTTAAAAATATAAGGAGACCTAGTGATTGAAAAAAATCATAAATAATATTCTTAGTATTTTTTTAATTTTCAATACTAAAATGTCATGAAAAATCGGTTTTGAACTTTCAAATCATATTATATATTTACTTATTCAAAAATTCTTAAAAATAGTGATTTAGATTTTTATGCTAATTGGCATAAAGATAATTAAGAAAATTAAAAAATATAGTGCTTGACATAAATGAGGTATGATTATTTTGTGAGAAAAAATGAGGGTTTTATAACAGGAAAAATGATTTGACATATTATAAATATAAAATTAGAATAGATTCCTAACTTAACCTGACTTGATCGAAAAATATTTATAGGTCATGGCCAACTTTTTACCCGAAGTTAAGTTTGCAGAGATCGACAAGGTATACTCCGACATCGCCCCCACCCCTACACACCATCTGCGAGTTTCCTTATTCACATGGCTGGCATCAATAGATCGAAGTTAACGTATCATTTCCTTTACATACATTCTATTTCGTTTTGACTCCACTACAGTGGAACCTACTTACAAATCAACCATTAGCAACATTGTGCTTGAGATTTGTCTTTGGACTACACTCACTGGCTATATGAAGACAACGAAATATCATCTACATTCCATGGAGTCTTTCTTGTGTTTTTCTTCAGAAGAAAAAGCACAAATCCTCCACTCCTAGGTCCAAACTCAGCTGCCATATGCATACATGAATCATAAACTAGAAAAATATAATAGTAGATTTTTTTGTCCAGAGTTTGATTGTTGATGGTATAAAATTCTTGTCAACAATCACAGTCTAGTTGGGATGAAGTATTAAATAGCGATAACAATAACGACACCGCTACCTTCTAGCCGAGAAGAAAAAAAAAACAGAAAAAAAAATAGAGAAACAAACTTACCAAGAACAAGATGTCCTCCAAATGGGTATCTTCTTTCTCACATTTTCCATTGCTATATCTCTAACAAATGCTTATATAGCAAGTGAGACGTGGAATGCAAGTTGATTAGAGAACAGAACATGATGCTAACTGGCACAAGTTTGGTTCCCTTCTGCTTGCCTGGGCAGAATCCATTGCGCTCCCCCAGACAAGGAACAAAATAGAAGTCAGAGAGAAAGAGTGATTGAGAGAAATAAGGAATAGAAGCTCCTTTTCTTATATGTCATCCTTCGCAACAAGATTCCCCACCATGAAAGCTTGTGCTTTGCAGACAAAGCCCACCATCAGTACCATGCGTTACATCACTGCTGCTACCAAAGTTAGGCAGCAAATTGTTGATCAAGATGAAAAAAATAATATTGGGTGAAAAAGAGAGATGGACGGTAGAGGGATTGGAGAGCAGACGGAGCTCTACGTAGGCATGGTGGGCTGTTTGTTTGAAGTAATGATGTAAAAGCATTACAGATTTGAAAGTATTCAAATATAAGATAACAACTATAAAATGAATAGATTAAGAATATATTGTTGTGAAGTAGATTCATTGTCATCAGCAAGCATCTTATCCCAAGGGCAGAGTCCGTAACATAATATATGCATCACTCACTAGCCATTGCTCCCCCCAGGAAATTTTTGAAGAAAACATATAATGTAAAGTACTATCATGTTACCCTTTTTGCTAATCAGCGTATGATGAAGAACAATGGTGACATAATACCCACTCGGCCCATCATTGTCATCAATTTCCATTTAAATGGGCTTCAAGAAAAATACTGTTCCTTGTCAGACTCAATTTGTGAGGGGGAATTGTATTCTTTGTCAGAACCAAACCAAGGGCGGTTGCAGCTTTTGCCCATGATCAGTTTTTGCATATTGATCAAGAATCTATTGGAGATGAGCTTTTCTTATTTTCTCTAGCACTTTGATCAATCTCTAAACATGACCATGACCTAGCACCACTGGTTAGCACATACACACTTGTACAAGGACTAAGGAGCACGCCTGTGGCCTGCACAGGGCAGTTATATTTATTGGCTTTAAAATATATAATTTTTTTTTAAGCAATTGATCATAGTGGTCAGTGAGATTTCAAAAAAATATTAAATTATAATTAAATATTATTTTTTATATTAACATATTAACCTTAATGTTTACGATAGTAAAATACTTCTAATTTTTACAAGCAAAAATATATCAAAATTTTAATTATTATGGTTTTTACGACTTCATTCTTTTCATTTTTCTTGTCCCACTCATTTTTGAATTTTAATTTCAATTGTTATATAAAGCAAACAAACAAGAGCATAACTCTACTTACGCAATAACTATTTATACCTCTACTCTATATATGCTTTTAAAATTTTTTAAATTAGTATATTATAGTTAACTTGGCTAATGACTTTTACTTACATTATTTTTTTTTAATTTTTAATTTTGGTTAGTCAAGAGAAGAAATTAATGAGTGGCCTAATTATTGATCATCTACGTTTTATTAATAAAAGTGAAACTGAATGTTAACCTGAGATTAAAGTTTGGAGAATCAACCAATCAAAATATAAGAAAAATATTAACAAAACTGTAACGACCTAGCCCAAAGTGCAACGTAATACACATAAGTCATTTCTTCAAACGTGGTAACCGAAATTAAAGATCTATAGTTCATTCCCACATATAAACATGATCTTTTCCCAGTAGGTATTAGATATGAGACTTAAGTTAAAGGATCTCACAATCCACTTACCTTATGAAATTTCGTCCCTGAAATTCCTACACCTGACCCGTTGCTAGCCCTAACCCACGACCTTCCATTGCCCGTGACCCATGACCTTCTATGACCCGTGACTGAGAGCCTACGCAACGTCCGTAGTCCAGCCCACCATCTAACACGGAACAAAGTTGTTCTGATACCATTTATAACGACTCGGCCCAAAGTGCAACGTAATGGGCCTAAGTTATCTTTTCAAAGTGGTTAACCAAAGTTAAAGATCTATACTCCATTTCTACTTATAAACAAGATCTTAGCATAGTAAGTACTAAATGTGGGACTAAATTGAGGGATCTCACAATCCACCCACCTTAGAAAATTTTGTCCTATACTTGGCCCGTTATTAGCCGCAATCCACGACCTTCCATGGCCCATGACTGAAAGCCTAGCCAACGTCCATAGTTCAGCTCACCATCTAACATAGAACTAGGTTATTCTGATACCATTTCTAATTACTCAGCCCAAAGTGAAGCATAATGGGGCTAAGTTATTTCTTTAAAAGTGGTTAAACCCAAGTTAAAGATCTATAGTCCATTCCTACTTATAAAGAAGATTTTCTCCCAGTCGGTATTAGATGTAGGACCAAGTTGAGGGATCTCATAATCCACCCAGGTTAGGAAATTTCGTCCCCAAAATTCCTACACTTGGCCCATTGCTAGCCCTAACCCACGACCTTCCATGGCCAGTGACCGAGAGCTTAGGCAACGTCCGTAGTCCAACCCATCATCTAACACGGAACCAGGTTGCTCTGATACTATTTGTAACGACCCAGCCCAAAGTGCAATGTCATTTCTTTAAATTGATTAATCGAAGTTAAATATCTATAATCCATTCCTAATAAATAGGATTTTAACCTAGTAGGTATTAGATGTGGGACTAATTTGACGGATCTCATAATCCACCCACCTTAGGAAAATTCGTCCCCAAAATTCTTACACTTGGCATGTTGCTAGCCCCAACCATTGACCTTCCATGGCCCGTGACCGATAGCCTAGCTAACGTTTGTAGTCCAACCTATCATCTAACACGGAACCAGGTTATTCTAATACCATTTGTAACAACCCAGCCCAAAGTGCAACATAATGGCCTAAGTCATTTCTTTAAAATGGTTAAAAAAAGTTAAAGATCTTAGAGTCCATTCCCGTTTATAAACAGGATAATGAGCCTAACTCATTTCTTTAAAATGGTTAACTGAAGTTAAAGATCTATAGTCTATTCCCACTTATAAATAGGATCTTCTCCCAGTCGGTATTACATGTGGGACTAAGGTAAGAGATCTCACAATTTCTCCCAGTAGGTATTAGATGTGGGACTTAAGGTGAGGATCTCACAATCCACCCACCTTAGAAAGTTTTGGCTCTAAAATTCCCACACTTGGCCCGTTGCTAGCCCCAACCAACGACCTTCCATGGCCTGTGACCCACGACTTTCTGTGACCCGTGACCGAGAGCTTAGCCAATGTCTATAGTCTATCCTACCATCTAACATGGAACCAAATAACTCTGATATCATTTGTAACGATCTGGCCCAAAGTGCAACATAATGGGCCTAAGTCATCTCTTCAAAGTAGTTAACCCAAGTTAAAGATCTATAGTCCATTCACACATATAAACAAGATCTGAGCCTAGTAGGTATTAGATGTGAAATTAAGTTGAGGGATCTCACAATCCATCCACCTTAGGAAATTTTGTCCCAGTTGCTAGCCCCAACCCACGACCTTCAATGGCCCGTGACCCACGACTTTCCATGGCCCGTGATCGAGAGCTTAGCCAATGTCCGTAGTCCAACCCACCATCTAGCACGGAACCAGGTTGCTCTGATACTATTTCTAACGACCCGGCCCAAAGTGCAACATAATAGAGCTAAGTCATTTTTTTAAAAGTGGTTAACCCAAGTTAAAAATCTATAGTCTATTCCTACTTATAACTAGGATCTTCTCCCAATCGGTATTAGATGTAGAACTAAGTTGAGGGATCTCACAATCCACCTACGTTAGGAAATTTTGTCCCCGAAATTCCTACACTTGGCCCTTATCTAACCCAACCCACGACCTTCCATAGTCCGTGACCCACGACCTTCCATGGTCCGTGACCCACGACCTTCCATGACCCATGACCGAGAGCTTAGCCAATGTCCATAGTCTAACCTATCATCTAACACAGAACCAGGTTGCTCCCATTTGTAACGACCCGGCCCAAAGTGCAACATAATGGGCCTAAGTCATTTCTTTAAATTGATTAACTGAAGTTAAAGATCTATAGTCCATTCCCATTTATAAACAGAATCTTAGCCCAATAAGTATTAGATGAGAGACTAAGTTGAGGGATCTCATAAATACAATAAAAATAACTTCTACAGAGGGTCACAAAATTATTTGAAATAAAAATAAAAATGCCTATTAAGGTAGAAGGTCAAGGGTTCGAACTCGACTAACTACAATTTCTAACTTCCAACTCATAGGAGTTTATTTAATTGTCTTGAATAAACTATAATAAAAAAAATAAAATAATTACAATTCATCTTTTCATTAAAACAAAATATATCTTTAAAGTCAATCACACTTTATATCTAAGATATTAAATTATGAGTTGTCTGAAGATATAAAGATTGCACTAGTACTTCTTTCATCCTAATTAGTACAATTATAAAGGGTATTACATAACATAATATATTTCTAAAATTTGTGGCACTAACTTGACTTGTTCTTAGAAATTCGACTACCATGACGACTGATATATGGAGGATTAGTGAGGGTGTAAGTGCTTATGATTTTATGCTTAGGTTATTATTGTCGTGCTTAGTGCGCTTGCTTATAACTAATGGGAGTGCTTAGCATGCCCCTTTTTTCTACCACTTCTTACATTGTATTGATTTTGTAGTTCCAATACATTTCCGTGGGTGCTAGGCACTCATCTATCAGTATTGATTACCATAAGTTATTTCAGACCGATAATGAAACTTGTTTGACTACTGGCCTTTTTACTTATATCTATGTAGATGAGGTTAGTTGGTGATGACCAATATAGGCACATGGATCAGAAGGCTCATGAGGGTTCCTTGTTGTCTATTCGATTTATGTACTCTCGGGGACTATTTTGATGACATACAATTATGTGGGCATGTGCCATGGATTTCATTTTGAGACGTGTATGCTATGACTTGGCTTTTTGGGATGTTATTTGTACGCTCTCATTTTTTATTGTTATTATATTGTGGTGTAGAGAGTGACTTTGGGGCAATGACTAACAGCTGTTTGCAATGTTGTGTGTAAGTCTCAAAGTCCTGGAACAGATGATTGGAGTATATTAAGGTATACTAAACGTATTTAGTTGCCGTTGTGTGTTGTGTCTCTAAAGTAACATGGATTAGAGGAGCTCACGGTTTATACTTTAAGAAGGATTCACGTGAAGACCAAATGTTTGGGTATGAGGCCCTCGCATTTGAAGAATGCCTCTAAATGTAATTATACCCGGCGTGCGGGGTATATGAAATAGGTAACCATTTACCCTATTGTTTCTTTCGTAGTATGCTCCACATCATTTAATAAGTTACCTAACTCAAAGGTTGAACTAACTATAAAGTCTAGATCATATATTAGCAATTTTTAAGTTCCAACCTCATAGTTACTAGGGAGGCAACCGTTGTGCCCTCGTTGAGGTATCCAGCTTTTGTTGTAGCTCGGAGCGCTCATTATGCATATATGAAGATCACCCTCTTAGTTGCAGGGAAGATGATGCTTCTATTATAGCTTGGAGTACTCATATTAAGAGCTTTTAAGTTGAGAGAGTTGAGATCCTGCCTACAACAAATATGTTCATCATGCATTGTGTAATAGCTGTTGTAGGGTTTTCGTCTTAAGCATCTTTAAAGGTTGAGATCTACTTCCGTTCAAATTAGTCCGAATCAATAGTCCAATGAATAAGTTTCTAAATTATCGTGTCATGATTCGGTTGGGGTGTTACACAAGATCCACTCGTTAATTACTTCAAACATGTTACCCATACCCTTTAACTTATGTAAACCTCCCATTTAACTCATTACCTCTCAAACCCACCCATTTAACTATTATGCAAACCAAAACCCAATCATTTGAACCTGATTACTATCTAACACTTTAGTTCTTCCATCTACTACAAATTTAATACAAACAAAAGCTAATAAAAATGTAACATATTGATCACCAGACGATGCTCACTATCTCAAACAACAATGCGGTTGTTGATCTTCACGTTGGGGTTCACGAGGAGCTAGAACAGGAAGCAGCGACGCCATTGCCTGCTGCTACCAAAGCATATCAACAATGCAAATGATGCAAGCTTTCCACTAACTTAGATGCCAATTCTTCCAAATCAGATCAAGATCAAGATAGAAGCGTTTGCAACCCCTATGTCACAAGAACAACGTAGAATTCAGAAGCACAAGCGATCAAATACTAATAAAAGCTTTCACATTTCTACAAAGCAAATCAAGAAGTTTCTACCTAAAAAGAAAACTATACACCACAAGCTCCACAAGCCATGAACTTTGAAATGGGTGGATTTCAAAGTGGTATCCCCATGGAGGTATAGAGTCAGCGGAATTGCTACTCATCGTGTGCAAATGCTGCCGTCACGATGGGAAGCTGAAGGTTTAGGTTTTTTTTTATTATGACAATCAGGTATCGGGTGCTAGGTACGCGGACTTACTTTACCATACCCGACCACTTATAATGGATACCGAATCTGCCCATACTAAATCCGTTTATTAAATAACCAAACTTTATCAATTGGGTTTGGTAGGGTTGAGTTTTACCGGTACCCGACCCCACGGGCACGCCTAGTTGTATTCTTTCTCCCAACCAAACCAAGTGTAGTTCCAGTTTTTGCCCATCATCAGCTTTTAATTTAAATTAGGCAAGATGTCGCGCCATGTGTGAACTATACTAGATAATTTTAAATTTTATACATTAACTCTCATTGAATAATGAAATAGATTGTAATAATTTAACATCTTAGATATCGACTCTGATTGACTTTAATGATATATCCTAATTGAATGAAAAGATAAACCATAATTATTTAATTTATATTTTTTATTATATTTTTTAAAGGTAATTAGATGGACTCTTTTTAGTATGAAGTTAGAAATTGAGATTAGCGGGGTTTGAACTCGTGACCTTCTGTGGTGGAAAAGACTTTTATTATATTTCTTTTACAGAAATTGAGCTTAACCTGGTTCAAAGCCCCCACCATATGCAGTAGGAGGTACTTTTACTCTATTTTTTTAATAGTGACTTCCCCTTTTATCAATAAGATAAGATAATGGTCAAGGAACTATGCGCGATAATTGATAACATGACCAATATCATCAGCTTTTAATTGATCAATATATAAACATAGCCATGACATTGAGCCTAGGACTGGGTAGCACATATTCACTCTTGCATATGAGCAATGCCAGCGGTACAATTGGGCAAGATAAATATTAAAAAGTTTTGTTCACTACCAGCCTGGCTTTATATCTTAATAAGCAAAATTGCACATCAAGACGAAACAACACCGACAAGATTAAATATCCTAATGAAGCATATGAATAGAGCCTTCAAATTTGAACTAGTTAAGATGTTGGGTGACTTATATTATAGATGAACTTTAATTTTATAAATAAACTTGAATATTTAGATTATATTAATATAATATGTTAGATTTAGATTCTGATAAATTATGGCTTTAAAGATAGATCATTGTTGAGCAAGAAAATAGAATACAATAATTTGATATATTATTTTTTATTTTGTTAAATTTTGATTGGTTAAATCTTTTCCTTTTAATCAGAAGCTAGTATTAAATTCCTTTTTTATTAATACAAGGCATGTTGTCGTGCGAAGCACGACTTGTAGTATTGATAAATTTTATTTTTACGTAATCTCTCATTGAATAATGAAAAAGACTGTAAGAATTTAATATCTTGAATATATACTCTGATTGACTTTAAACATAAATCCTAAATAAGAAGATAAACTATAATAATTTAATTTTTTATTGTATTTATTTGCATAGCAAGTGGATTGAATCTTGTTAGTAAGAAGCTAGAAATTGAGGTTAACTGAATACGAACTCATGATTCCTTGGAGTGGGAGATAGAAGCAAGAAATTAAGGTTTGCGTGGTTCATACCTATGACCAATGGGAGGTATTTTTATTATTTCTTTATTTATATTATATTTTAATTAGTTAATCTCTTACTTTTAATCACATCCTCTTTTAGGCCAAGATTCATTCTGTGTATGAGTAGATGTGAAATCTTTATATGGCAACATAAAACACAGCTCAAATGCCAACGACGATGTCATCAAATCACAAAATTGAAGTATACAAATAAAATAGAACTACAATCGATCTTAAGGTGGCATTTGTTGTATGGGATTGCAAAATCCCACATCTATTGTGGGAAGGATGTGGGGGGGTGCTCTCTCCCTATATAAGGGACCCTCCCCCCTCAAGTTTAATTCATCCCAAGTTATCCCACAGGGTAATTCAAAGTTACCAACTTCCCTTTCTACCATTGGTAATTGTTCATTCTACCATTGGTAATTTGTTCTTTCTCTCTTTGTAATATTTCTCTTTAGTGAAATATTATTTTGGTAGTGTCCGAGGACGTAGGCAATTGC
>JAVDBV010088033.1:6480-19975 GCA_032619315.1 Piper longum | reverse complement strand
GAGGGAGGCAGTGATAGTGGAGCTATTATCTCAAGGGGAGTGAGTGGCACCAACCAACCAATGGCATCAGGTGTCGGCCAAAACGAGGAAAGCGATGGGGTAAGACAGATCAAGAAAGGCGGTATTGCTGGCGGTATGGCAACGGCTATGGGATGGTTGGTGACGGTGGATGAGCGATGGAATGGAAGTTTAAAGGTAGACGGTATAATATGTCGATAAGGTTGGCCAAGACGACTAGAAAGCTTGAGGAAAGAGCCCCTCTTGCTGCAGCGTTTTGACATAGTGGTTGGTTGCTAGTGGTCTTCACGGTTGCGGTGCGATTGGGATTAGAGAAGTCATCGCTGTTTGGAGTAATTTGGAGGCAGTCGGTTGTGGAGTGCCATTTGTAGCAAAGTCTCCCACCTTTGTTCGAACGATGACATACTTTCCTATAAAGACTGAAGTTTCAGTGCAAATGGTTTTCGAAACTTTGCCCGTTGTGTTTGACAAAAACGGATTCATCTACCCAGGGTCGAGAAGATTGTCTTGACAGTGATGCCATACCAAAGGTCAGACTTTGAGACTCTAATAATCAATTGATACAAATTGCAAGTGTTAACACTTAATTTACTGCTAAAAAATTGAAAATAATAAAGGAAATATAGCTAAAAGATTACTTGACCGGAATGATTTATTTTATTAGAAGAAATTTCATATAGATATATTACGAGATTTGATACATGAACCCATGTTTAGAAATGAGCAAGAGACTAAATAAACTAAAGTAAGTTGTCTTACATTTTCGAACCATTTATAGGGAGACTTCTTAGTTTTTGTCTCTTTAACTTCTTCCAAAGGAGTCAATGATGTATTTAGGATGGCGTGGTCTCAATAAGCGGTGACTACATAATAGCTATGGGATCAATGCCGGTGGGATAGTACATAGAATTAAAGATATCCGAAAAAACTCTATAGACTTATTGATCTTAGGTTTGTTAGAATAATTCACGACATTTTTACAATCTTGATACTTGTACAAATCATTGCATTTGGTAGCATTGGTTCCTAACCAACACAAACAAATTACCAAATAATAGGGGTGTAAACAAGCCAAACTGGCTCACAAGTTTTTTACGTTTGGCTCAATTCGGCTTGAAATCATGCTCATTAATTTTATATTCGAAAAATATTAACCTCAAAATGGATAGCTCGTTGAACAACGAACAGAGCTTAAGTTAAAGAGTATCGGCTCGGTTTAGCTCGAAACTTGAGTTCGATGTGTTCAAACTCAAAAAAATACTCGGCTCGTTAATACTATTAAGGTCACATTAAACTTATATAGTGTTAGAAAGAAAATTTTAATCCTATAAAAGTCAAGCACGAGCTAAGTACAAATATTCGTTCGGCTCGAGCTCGGCTCAAAAATATAGCAAGTCAAACACGAGTCAAGCCCAAACATTATAAATTTTGGATGAGTTCAGCTCGACCCATAATACATCAAAACTCATCAAGCACTCAACAATCTCAAACATGCTTGCCAAAAATTAAGCCGATTTAAAAACATATATGCTCAGCTCGGCTTGGCTCGTTTACACCCCTACCAAATAAGTATATGACGGTCGGATTTCATAACCAAAATCAATCCCAACCGAAATGATTTGGTTTGACTAGTTTGAAAACCAAATAACCAAGTTGTATTATAAATTATACAAAGATAGGCTTATTTAATTAATTAACCAAAATATAACATATTTTAGCAAACATGATCACAAAAAAGATATTCACAAACATATATATTGAATTAAACATATCAAAATTTATTGTAAAAATAAAATGATTTCATGAAAACTTAAAACGTAGATCTTAGAATATATTATTAAAAATTCAGTTATTTCGTTTAATTTAGTTCTGATCAATTCCAAACTAAATATCAATACCCATTTTGGCTTGTCTACAGCCCTACCAAAATCCAAACTGGATTAGTTCAATACCTTACAGTTTTTGGTTTTCACCATTATATACTCACCCCAACCTTAAGTAAATGGAGTGATGCTATATTTGAAAATATTGATAAAAGGATTTATGAGTGATTTATAAAATTATTGCCAAACTTTTTGTGTGTAGACTTCATGCTTGTTCTTCCAATGTTGGAGATGAACAACCTGCTTCCTTACAAGGTCGCCAAATTGTTGATAATGCAATCCTAGCTTCTGTTTGTTTTGAATCCATTAAAAGTAACAAAGGTAAATCAAGCTGGTGTACTATTCGGCAATATATCTCCAATGCTTTTAACAATGTTGAATGGGCATATTTATTAAAATTCTCATCCCTGGCTTTCTCTTTTCAATTGTGTAACTTAATATGTAATGGCATTTCGTCAAAAAAATTATCACTTGTCATCAATCAATTTCCTGCTAACCTTGTCACACTATTTAGATGAATTAGCAAGGAAAATTCTCCATCCTCGTTATTTATTCTAGTATTTCCTAGTAACTGAAGGTTTTTTAAGACTCATTAACGCTCCTTTTAGTTAACATGATAGAAATGTAAATGATATATGAAAATTTTTATGATCAACTTACTAAAACTAATATATAATATTCTTAAGAAAAGTTACTATATTTACAATATGTTTTGCATTTAAATTAATAATGATTACCCTATGCGGCCCACCCATAACTCTCCGATGAGTGAAAAAAATCCTCCTTTTCTTATCATGATTATTTTGTATTTTTTAATGTAATCATATTTAATTAATATAAAAATTAATCAACTTATTAATACTTTTTATAAAAAATATATTCAATATAATTACTTTTTATAAGGTTGATTATTTCAAAATTTTCAATGTCATCTACACTAATTTCATTCTAACAAAATAACCCTAAGAGCTGTATTTAGGATTAAAGTTGTAAGAATGCTCTCTCCCTATTACTTATCTATATTCGATGATTATTTTAAAGCTAAGGTAGGAAATCTAACATCTTTCAAGTAAACTCTTTAAATTATGAATTCGTATTTGGCAAAAAAATAAATTTAAGTAAATCAGCTATATTATTGTCGTCAAATATATTATCTACTAAAAAAAAAGCTTCTTCATGGCATTCTTAAACTTGTAAGCCATGACAGATGGACTGAAAAATCTTGTAATGCCTCTTTTAAAGTTTAAAAATAGTCCCATCATGACAATCATTGGTTAACAAGATTGCACAAAAGAAAGAATTGGCCCGCCTCCTTTTTTTATCTTGAGCAGGCAGGGCTTGCCTTGTCTCCTCGTTAACTAATGTCATGTATGTGGTACTAAATCATGCACAAGGTGTTAAAGCCAGCATTTGATCATAATCTATCATCTTTTGTTATGTACAAGATAACTTGAATATTGTGAATTTCGTCACCAATATGGATACTTGTACTTTGTGGGAGAACATCTCCATTGCTAGGACTCGAAGCAAACGAAGGTTGCGACGGTAAACTGACCGACCACTTCAATATAATTCAAAAATCATCTTTTGTTCATCATGATTATATTAGATACTTTGATACAAGCATTACATTCTGAAACAATACAACCTTTTTTAAAAAAAAAATTCCCTTAATAGTAAAGAACAGAGCCAATTCTCTAAATCAAAACTGGTAATGCAAATAAACCCAGTATAAAATGTCCCTTTTTGGCAAAATAACCTCGTAATTATGAGGCTTTCGATGATGGACACAGTAGTAAGTAGTTTGTACATCCCACATGATATACACTCAATTAAATCACAAGCCTAAGTTGGCCACAGAAAAGAAGCATCGATAACAAATAAAGACCAATATATACAACAAGGCTAGCATGATATCAGCTTCACAAACGGTTCTCAGAGATTGGACAAATAAGGAGAGTTAAATCCATATCGCTCCTTCATAAATAGATGGCACAGGTTAGCAACAATAATTTGCAACCAGTCAACAAAACCGTAGAGCTCTTTCCAACTCCTTCTCATCCACACAGTTATATCCCAATGAATATGCTCTTGCTACAATCAAAATGACAGGCATTCCGTAGTAAATTAGACATAGTGCAAACGTGTGGCAAACAAGCAAACTAAGCTAAACATTTACAGTGTAGTAAATTTTTATTTTGGCAAAATTGGAGCTACATAAGGTTGATCATGTGATTCAATTCATACAAACCAAATAATATTTTGTTCTATCTCAAACCAAATGAAAACAAATATTTTACATTCACTCTCCATCGTGAAAAAAAAAAATGACGTTCACCCTAACCAAAGCTACTAAACTTTAGTTCTTTCAGCCCAGCAATGCAAGAGCATACAAACATCTTGCTAATGAAAGAACCTCTATGCATTGGATCTAGAAATCACGCTTACAACTGCTCAGCCTACTTCACCCGCTCAGCACAAATTCAAATATTTTCAAATCTATGTGCTGTATACACAAATGAAATTGTACACCTTAAGAACCTATGTCGAAAGCCAAGGAAACATGTTTTGATTATTTCAAAACATGATTCTAATTCTACCTCTGCCTCAAATTATTCTGAAGGTAGTAGAATCAGATCGATTGGTGATAGCGATCCAAACTTGCCCAGCTTTAAATATGAAATGCAGGATGATGGTTTTTTTCCCACAAGGGGTATGAGCATCTTCATTAATCAGGAAATTTTTACAAAAAAGCTCATCAATGTAAGTTTGAACACCTGACATATAGGGTTCCGGATAGGACAGAAACGCCCTAATTTAGTGTTGTTCTCCATGATAGTATCGGGGGCCAAAATATAGTTATTTCCCCATCCCTAGTGTTTTAGGCCATTGCCCTTTTGAAAATGGTTGAGGATAAAATATGCTGTCAGGATGAGCCAAGCATGATTGTAGGATCTACCATCAAATCATTTGAGGTAATGTGTAATGTGTCTTAAAGAGACAGAAAATGTTATGACCGCCTTACCTTATTTAGCATGACGTACCATATTATCATTACTAATGTTCACCAAATTCAAGAATAGATGGTCAAGGCTATTTAATTTTTTAAGGAATTGCTATTATTAGTCATCGCTGCCTTTCAAAGCATGGAAACTTCTATGGGATATGGGATGAGATCACACCATAAGTGGGACCAAAGTAACTTTGGCGGGATTGTCCTTGAGGTCAAGGGGCATTTTGCGGGCGACAAAAAGAAAGAAAGTGTTTGTGAAAAAGAATAAGAAAAGAAAAGGACAAGAATAAATTTTCCAAATATATTTCTCATGTCCAGTTGGTGAGAAAAATAAAATTTTATAAAGTGGCACTATCACTTTTCCCCCTTTCCTCACATTTTTTGTGAGGGATTTTCCATCTTAATGAGAAGCAGCTTCCATTTCCTCACGTCCTTAATAACCAAAAAAGGTAAAATGGGAAAGAAATACATACTTTCTTTCTATTTATCACAATAAACAGCCCCGCGAGAAGAATGTTATCCACCTTTCCTTACATAGCATGCCTAACAATAGGGCATGTTACCACCACTATTGCTTATCTAATTTAAGTAGGAGCTGTCAGGGCTAATTCTTTTGAAGGCATCATTATTAATAGTTATGGCTTCCTTTCAGAGTCTACGGCATGGATATTAAAGTTGTAAAACCTGGACCTCCAGTCCGATGTTTAGTTATGGTTTACGAAGTTGACTGATCCGAGTCATACATTAATTGGTCTGGTTTGACCGTCCATGCAATACAGGGATCATGTTTATGTTGATATAGTTAGCCAAAGTGTTGGTTGTAACCGCTTTTAGATACAGATGGCTGAACACCAAGAGCTGAGGCTAGTATTTTATACCTTACAGTTTGGGCGCCAGGCCCGTATATTATAGCTTCTTGTATTAAAATTTTTCCAATTAAATAGTATTTTTATGTCAAAACAGTTGAATAAAGAATGCAAAATTCACACCTAATAAAAGAGAGGAGCCAAGAGAAACATTACCAAACCGGCCAGATCCCATGAAAGGTTCAACTTCATCACCGATACCTCCTTGTAGTTGCTCCTAAAGTGTAAAGTTATTACACTAGTAAATATTAATGCCATAATATAACTACATCAAGTATTCTATAATAACTAGCAAACAGCCCATTCACATACTTTAGTCAAACAACCTGCTCTCAAATTTATTAAAGGTGAATGGAAACAGATTTATAACCTTCGCACAAACATTTATGCAAAAGAAAGGTGGGCAGATGTCATAAAACCTGCTTAAATTCAATCATCTGGCATAGTTTTAAAAACCTATATAAGGTCTTAAAGTTTGAAAATTTTGAAAGAGGACCTTAGCCATTAAAGGCAGATTAATAACCAATTGCTGGTTGAGAACGTAAAATGTTCAGTACGTTAAAATAAGTGGTATAAGTCTCAAAATTTGAAATGTGAAATGATGCAAAGCATGCAAGAAACAAGAAAAAAGTGATGCTGATTATTGATTATCACATTGCCTCAAATCTTAAGCCTATAGGTAAGGATGAACAAGTATGAGGGGTTGCTTGTGGACAAACAAAAGGCAACCATTCCCAGGACAGTTTTTGCTTTCATTAAGATTTGAACCTGGGCCTTTGGCCCCAATAACATTTAATTTACCAATTACCGGAAGCCATAAGCTTATGGGGAAGAATATTCTTGATATTTGCCTCCACAATGATCAATAAACATTGGTGTATAGGAAGCGGCAGAACATTATATGCAATTTATGACTCACTAAAGAAAAAATAATCAAAAGCAAATAAAATTGTTAAATAAGGAACCAATGCATTAAATAGTATTATTTCATAACTAGGAAAGATGTTTAATAATATAAGTAATTAGTGAGTCAATCAGGTAATTTTTCAAGATCATCACTTATTGGTACTAAGACCATTGAATATGAGATATAAGAGCATGATAGAACAGTGTTGCAATCAGACGTTTTAGTGACAACAACATTGACTGTGAAACAATAATAGCTATACTAACCTAGAAGAAAATTCAAAATAAAAGTCCTTTTCTAGGTGTTCGCATAAAAACATTAAGTGAATTCTTCTCTTTCTTCTCCCAAATCAGGAGTATCTTAAGATTCAAAGGGATTAAGAAATCACAAATTCCTGTTCAAACACTGAATTACAATTGATTTGAAAAACAAGATTTTCATAGTTGTTCAGGATCATGACAGCTTTGAAGCAGCTCAAAATTCACTGTAGATGCACCGAAAAATTATATAATAAATAAATAAAAAAATTGTGGGGAAAACAAGCCAAGTAAAAAAATCCATGACATTGTCACATAAAGAAGTTGTGTGGGTCAGGTCCATGTGTTTCTCTATGATGATACACCCAAGAATTGAAAAGAACAATAGGAATATAAATTCTATAAAAAATCCATTCGGCTTACCACATTTGTTTCCTCCTCACTGGCAGAGACTAATCTATCAAAACAATGGCCTGAAACAGTACATACTAAAAGACCATCGGAATCCAAGACAGTTTCTCGACATGTCTCATCACAAACTACAGAGAAAACCATCTCACATTAGACAAAGCATATAGTGCTGTTACAAAAGAATATATGCCTAAAGCAAGAAGATGCCAAGTTAACCTTACCATGAAGGCGACCAGTTTTCTCACAAAGAAAAACATTTCCGATTTGAGAATAAGAACAAGTTTCCCCAGAACATGCATGATTAACAACACACTCCTCAGTCAAACCCCTGCTACTTCTCCACATAGATACTTGATCAGCCACTGTTGGGTCAAGAATAATGCTGTCATCATGCACCTTCAAATGAAACAAAGAGCAACATGAAAAAATTAACAATGAGTTGAATCATCATAGTTTTGAAAGCACAGAAAAGCACACACTCTACAATGCTCAATGCTCACCTGAGAAAGACTAGGTGCTTGACTCCTCTTCGCAGCTTGCATCTGTATGTAATACTCCTTAAACTCAGATGGTGTATTTCGGGCAAACTCAACCATATCTTCTCCATCCCGCTACCAAAATATTGTTCCATGTCAAAAATCAACAACCATAATAATCTCGCAGCAATGATCATTTTCCACACAGAAGAACAAACAATTAAGAAAATCTAGAAACAAATATTTTCCTTTGCCATACACTGCCAAGTAGCAAAATCAAAACAAAAGAATTTTTGTGAACAGGCAAGAATGAATGGATACTCATTTCTAAGCATATTTCTCAACATCCCTGCCCATACATTCATATCTCGTAACAGGAGTTAATATCGAAGCCCTATAATGCCTGAACTTTGGAGAGGAGCATCAGTTTATATCAGCCCATACAGGTTCATAAGTCCCAAGAGTTGATTTCCACTCTTTGAAGTACATCAACTAAACTTAGGTGTAGGTTCACATATCACAAAATTTAATCTCCACCCATTAAAGTACATCAATTATACTAACATTATGAATCCTGCAACTATGTAAACAACTGTACATAAAAAATAAGACAAGAGGAGATCACTTCCTAAAATCCACATATTTTTAAAGTCTATCAACATACATATGAGGATTCATAACCATGTAAAGAACTGTACAATATAAAATAAAAGACCAAAGCAGACCACTACCCAAAAAACCATCTTTTTTTTAAAAAAAATTATGATGAAAAGGTCTCGTATCAATGGGAAAATAAACTAACATCAATCTACTTAATCTTCTTCCCCTTCAATCTTCTATCTTCCTCTCTACTTTCTCAGGATCAATAATGACTAATTCAATTGAAATAAGAGAAAAACTAAGGTAAGCTACACCTCATACAGCTTGAATGAGCTATACCGCCAATATAAGTCTCTTTTTAGTAGGTCCTCACAATGGTGCCCAAATGTATGGGAAACAGAATGCATAAGTAGGAAGCCAATAAATTTTTACATTTTACAGACCTCAACACTTATAGATTTTTTAAAAATATACTAGTTTAAAAACATTTTAAAATTAACTTTATTGTAATTATTTTAAAAATTGAGAAGATATGACTAAAATCATTAGATAGATTTGAGAATTTATAAATACCTTAATTAATTATTTTTACATGTCTGCGTCTATTTATGTAGTGGGACCCACTAAATGTGCTTCAAATAGGAACTATAGCTCGTGTAACCCATATGAATTGTAGCTCACGTATATGAGGCTCTTGAAATAGAGGCCTCCATTTTGAACAGAGGTCACCTTGCATAAAAGTAACCACTCCAAGGCCCCACAATTTTACTCAATTGTACATCCCCATAAAATCGAACTACTAATTTCAATCCTTAAAAACACTGCTCTATATAGAATATTTGAGACCAGGAATTCACAAATATCAAAAAAGATTTGTATCCCTACGCCGAATGCAAAAAAAAAACAAAATGTACCTGTATATAAAGTTTTTTCCATGCACATACACGCAATTTCCCACCATCCAAAGCTAGAGCCCACCGCATACAATACCTTCAATACTGATCAAATATCAGAATACCACTCGTTGAAAGTCTATATCAATATAATAAAAACAAATAAAGATAGCAATTTAGGGGGGAAAGAAAAGGGTAGCCAAAAGGAGAAGAAAAGAAAGTTGAATTGAACACACAAAAGCACTTTCTTCTACTTATAACTCTACATTAAACATAATACAACATTAAATATAAACAAATGTTCCAAAAATAAGATTAATGATTGGCATGGTTATTTGACGGTCGACCTCGTATATAATAACCAGAATCGTTGCATGCGTCTCTCTTCAAGCTAGGCTGTTATTTTCAAACATAAAGACCTAACTTTGGGCATATTTAACCAAGTTGTCCTCAAGATATCTTAAAATATAATAATCAATTAGTAAACACGAGTGGGCTATCACTTAGCTTCATTTGATACCCTTTTCTAACAAAAAGGTAAATTTTACAACTACATAATCATTTTTACAGAGAGATAGGGTAGGGGGGTGGGGCACAATTAAATAAAAAGCATGTCTAAGGTTATCAATTAAAAGAGGTTAGGATTGCATGGAGTGTTTTAGATATGAATAAGCAGACACGCATTCAGAATATGGGAATTGAGGAGCCAAAAGAGATTTAGGAGGAGGTGATGAGGCGGAGGAGATGTGAGATCAACTCATTGACGTTGTCCATGATCAGGTGGAATGGAAGAATTGGTTAGCGCCATCACTATAACCACTAGGGCTTGGGTGGATAATGAAACCGATAGTGACTGTAACTCATCATAAAGCTTATGAAGGGAAATCTCAATGTTTAAGCTTGTATTTAGCCAAGCATAAATACAATAACTAGATAATCCACATTCAATACCAAAGTTTTGAAAGATGCATTCACTTAACAGTTGCTCTTAAAAGGCCTCCAAATTTAGTAAAAGGAGCTAGAAATGCAGATTGCATAAATTTTATTGGAAGTAATGAAAACAAAAACTTCTATTTATCTCTAATAGGAGTTAACAAATCAGAAAGGCCAATGACCCGATACATAATACTGTAAAATCCAATCCTAGAAAGACAAGAGAAAAGACAACATAACATCCGAACTGGTTGTAACAGCCGACATAGAGGCGAATGCAAATGCTTTCTTTATAGGCAGCAAAAATACAACAATGATACAGCGACCACAAACTTAGACAGTCACTAAAAGGAACAACAAAGAGTTAACCAGAATTGCAGAAAGAGGAAACGGAAATAGCAATAGAGCTTACAAACGCCGCCAGAGGCTTTCATCAGAAGCTGCGAAGTTGAGAAATTTGCACACGAGCGAACAGGACACAAGATCCTGAGGGAAAAGAAAAACAGAGAGAAAATGACGGAATTAGGATCAGGAATACAACCAATCTCCCCTTATTATTGAAAAAGGATTACTAATTAGAAGTAAGGCATTTAACCGATCAAAATACAACAAAAATAACAAATTAGACCATCATAATCTACCTTCCTAACTCATTCAGAGTCTATTAATAAATCGACGAATCGTAAAAGTCGAGCTCTTGTTACAAATTAAAACATACAGTTATTCAGAATACAACAAAAAAATAACAAATTAGAAGGAGAGAATACAGAACTAGTTTAATGAAATAATTGATAGAAGGAGAGAATACAGAACCTCAGGCGAAAGGAATTTGAGGATATGGTGAAAGAGTTCGCGGGGGATGCCGGAGAGGGTCCCAGACTCGGGTAGCCCACAAGCTGCGTCGTCAAGGCGCGGCTTCTTACAAGGCGGATCTCGTTCCAGATCGGAGGTTTCTGAGAGGATTTCGGTCTCCAAGAGGAGAGCGAGGTCACTGTCGTCGTCGTCGTAGGCGGCCATGGAGCCGGGCGTATCGGCTCGACTGATCTGAGCAGCTCCCTTCCCCGGCCGGGGGAGGACAAAGTGGAAGGGAAGAGGTCCGTCCAATTCCCCTCTCCTGGGGAATGTGGCCAGTGGGCTCCATCTTCCCGTCCCCAAAGGGAAACAAACCAGATCCTTTGTCCCTGGCCCCGTCCCGATCGGTAGGTGCAAAAAATCGGCCCATTTCGCCCAAATTGGCCCATAGCTATGTATTTACGTATTTATTTATTTACTTAAAAAAGTAAACTTTTTTTACTAGTTGAAACTCCCATAATTTTATAATTTTTTTAAAAAAAGTTAAACACTCTTTTAAAGTAATAAAATAATTTAAATGACATGATATTTGAAATTGTTTTATATTCCAATAAATAAAAATACCATTTATATAATATACTGAAATGTTATTAAAACACCAAATTCTATTTTATTGCACATGACGACAAGTGATTAGTTTTGTATTGGATTGGAAGATTTCATGAGTATATTAAAAAATTACTTATTAACGTTGAAGTTTAGTAATTTAAAGTTCAAGTAAGCTTAATTTATTTTGATACGATATACAATAAATAAAAGTTTTATCTAAAGCTTGATTTAAAATCAAATGATTTAATAATTGTTTATTTATTTTATTTAACTATGATCAAAGCTTGATAGTTTGGATTTATTTTAGAATGACAACGAGCAGGTGATTTAAAGTCTCCTTTCTCAATTCTTCTTGCCCGAGTTTACCAGCTTTTGTCAGGACACTCCAGTAGGTGACTCCAGACATTCAAACGCTTGGTTTTTTTAATAAAGTATGTTAGTTTGACCGTTGATTTTGGTGTTTTTTTTTTCATAGGTTTCTTCAGTGGTTGCTGCCCATCATCACTAGAGTAGAAAATTGGGCTCCTTTTGAAAGATATTTAATGACAATTTTATGGTAAAAATATTTACCACTACATTTGTGGATGATAAAAAATTGTTGAAAATTCGCTGATGGTAAATTTACTTGCAAAAGTTAAAATGATGGTAAATATTATTATTTCTCTATTCGATCATAAAATATAAATATTTGATGGGGGGGAGCGTCACCCTCATTTTTTCTTTTGAATTAGCACCGTCTTCCTCCTTGCTTGGGTATTTTTCCTTTTTTCTTCTTCTTAGTAATTTGCATGCATGCATATTTATAAGTAATAATAAGCTTGTTAATCATGGAATTAAAGTCTTTAATCAGTAAAAAAAGAAAAGAATTAAACAAGAAATAAAACTCGAAGTTGTCCATGATGAACTGTCAGAGTTTGGTCAAGGTGGGCGACCGTAGGAAGAAATCCGGCTGGCGTGGGCAGCAATCGTAGTCCAATCCGGTTGGGAAGGAGCTCTGGAGGGTTGAGGGTACCTAATTGTACAACTGATCGGAACGGCGATGCTCGCCGGTGGCGGAATCTCCAAAACTACTGTAATCGGGCGATTCTGGGGTCGCTGTAGCTGGAAGGTGGCCGGAGGTGGACAGGGAGGAACATTAACGGCATAGTGGAGCTGGTCTGCGGTGGTCGATGACGATTAACGGCTGCCGGAGGCGAACGAACTGCAGTCGACGATAGTGAACGAAATGCAACTTTGGGCGATGATTTTGGGATAACCGAGAGGCAACGACCAAAAGTCCTATTCGGGATTAAAGTTGGTATGGAGGTGAGTTGATTGAAAGTGGTGGCATGGCAGGTGATGGCTTGACGTCGACGAACAGTGCGTCAAAAAACACCTGATTACAACCCTGTTTTGGATAGAGTTAGGGAAGAAGAAGATGACAGTTTCGTAAATATGGGTTGACTCGACAAAATTCGAGTTAAAATAATATTAACTAGTGATAAATCTATAAAAATAATTATTCTAATGGGTTATGAGTTAAGTGGCTAAATTAATAAATTAATATATAGAAGTTGCCACAAATAATAAAATACGGTCGTGATAGACGGTTAATAATTAATCAACTTGTTACAAACGGTTAAATTAAATCGAGGGGTTAATAAATTATAATCATATAAAAATTGAACCTTTATTAAATTAAATAAATTAAAATAATTGTATTAAGAATATCCTTAAATTAGAATAATACAAATTAGTTAAAGAATATACCAAAAATAGTAATTAAATTCCTAGTTATAAATTAATAATTATTTTATTAATTGTCAAGGGAGAATTATGATTTAGATAATTAACTTAA
>JAVDBV010088027.1:0-12933 GCA_032619315.1 Piper longum | reverse complement strand
TTATGAAGAGTCTTCTATGAAGGGGGAATCCGTCGTACATGGACTAGTGGTAGACGGGAAAAAAGTGGACATGGCTCTTGGTCGTGGACGACTCAAATGATGTTCAAGAGATGTTGTAGTTATGTTCCTATCTAAATTTTCTTTCAGAAATTTGAGTGAGTTTTAGGCATACAACAAGGTTTAATTTTCAGACAAAAAAATTCTAAAATGAGGAAAAACTCCTTTAAATTGCCATCTTAATCATGTTGATGATGAATCAACTCCACACAGGTTATATATGTACATGATTAAACAATATTTATTTTTTTAAAAATGAAATAATCAAGTGGACTCCAAAAAGTTTTAAAAATTTACTAAACAAGACTTGTGTGACATTTAAATCATATTTGAGGTCAAGTTGGACTTTGCGTGGTGGAGACTGATTATACATGTAATTTTTGAACTCCTTTCTAACTTCAAAATTTTCTTAAATCAAACTCATTTTATAATTACTTGTGTCAAATTGTATGAAAGAACACTTTATTGATAAATTTGGCTATTGCGTTCATTTAACTCCGAGATAAGTAGTAAAAGTTAACAAAATAAATTTTTTTATATTATATAAAGTTATATTAAAAATTAATATAATCTTATATTTAATATTTAAAGCCTCAATTAGACCAATAGAATAATACATTTTAATATGAAAAAAATTAATACCAACAACATCTAATATTATTATGTCAATTAAATTTGATAAGAGCCATTTGATTACGAAAATGGTAGATAATGATAGATCCAAATAACAAAAAAATACAGCCATGTAAATTATATGAATGACTTAATTTTTATGTTGCTAATATTATTATATATGTTGCTCCAAGCCTTCTCTATTAATATTATACAACCTTATAATTGTTGAATTGCAAAGTTATTATACACGATTCCTCGCTCCTTGGCTTTCCTAATCTACGCCTTCTTGATTGCTTGTTGCGAAAATAAATAACGTCATCTAATTGTCATAAAATGACGTCATCTTATATGTAAAAGCAACATCCAGAAAAATTGAGTTCATACGAAAATGTTATGCTTTAGAATAAAAAATAGTCTGAAGCCTAAACTTTTTTACTGTATGATACTTATGTGATGTAGTAGTCAAAGGAACCGAGTACTGGAACCGAGTACTGTAAGATAAAAGAAGCTCAGAGTGGGGTCACCGAGTCGTCAGGGTCAGTACCTTTAGATCGTGATACAAATTGATCCGGTTCATTTCCACCTACCAGCGTGGGCCCGGTTCATAACTAAGTAGAAGTGGTGGGTTAGTGTAAGTAATATATGAATAATTGATTTATTACTATAGTATTCATATTTTTATAATGTTGGTACCTTTAACGAGCTTCAAAAATTGTGATATTTAGTGTTCAAAATAGAGAGAGATAATATGAAGTCTTTGAAAACGAAGCACCGAAAGTTCGTCGAAGAAGCACTGAAAGTTCTTCTTTCCTTCTCTTCTGCTCCTTGTTATTTCTTCTTCCTACATAAGCCTAAAGACTCTCCCATCACCGTCTTACTCTTGGCCCTGCCACTCCTTCTGCTTTTGTCTGTTTCATCTCTTGCCTTAAGCGAGGTGAGGAAAGAGGAGGAGGAGGATGGGTGGCGAATGAAATGAGCAGACTGCGTAAAATGGATGTCGATTTTCCTAATGGGCAGATCTTACCTACTCCCCGTTTGAAAATATTCACACTCTCAGAGTTAAGGAGGGCAACAAGTAAATTTCGAACTGATGCCATTATTGGAGAGGGTGGATTTGGGACAGTTTTTAAGGGGTGGCTTGATGAGAAGACACTAGCACCTGCAAAACCTGGGAGTGGTATGGTCACAGCTATAAAGAAACTTTACCCTTCGTGCCGGAGAATGCGAGGCATCCAGGAGTGGAAGGTACTTCTGTTCTTCTCTTCAAAATGTAATGTAAATTTTAATTTCTACTGCCCAATTATAAGGATGAATGTAGGACTAAATTGCGGATTAATCTTCCTTGTGAAAGCATTGCTTGGGTAATGTGTCGATAACATGGCAGGTGACCATTTTAAGTCTATACAGAAATGGAACTTACAGAATTATATCTATGACTACTTGTCTGTTCTTCACTTTCTTGTTTCTGTAACTGTGTGCTTGTTAGAAACACTATCAATGTTTAGAATTCATAATCTTCGTTTATTTTCATTGATCTTATAAAGAAGCACTATCATTGATCTTATAAAGATGCTACAGAAAAAGGAGATATTGTTTGGGTTTGTATCTTCTCACATATCATTACATGGTTCAGTCGGAGATCGATTTTTTGGGGAGGCTTGATCATCCCAACCTTGTGAAGTTCTTGGGATACTGCTTGGACGAGAAGGAACTTCTTTTAGTTTACGAATTTATGGCTGAAGGAAGTCTAGAACAGCATCTTTTTAAGAGTAAGTATTCTGTTGTCAAATTCAGTAAAGCCCTAAATACAAAAACATTAGTTACCCAGTTTTTTTTTGTTTGCACTAAATAAGTTATATTGTTTTTAGAATCTCTCTTTTCTTTCTAATCCTAGTGTAGTGGACACTGACAATCTTATTGGTATGTACACACTTAAGCCAAGTGTCTGCTGCTTGTCAATTATCAAATTGTGGTCTGTTTCTTCACAAATCTTTTTAATTGATCATCAAAGCAGCTTATTGGTGGATAAAAATTTTCCAAAAATTACAGATGATCCTGTGGAAGCATATTTTCTATCCCGATGATGATTGCTCGTCTCGATTGTTCCAAAATTCGCTCAAAACATTTTTTTTCCACATAAATGTTTTTAAGTACTTTATCACAAAAAATTTTGAAATTTCGTCCACTATTACCAAGCCCAATATTATTTCAATTGGAAAATCTTCACACGCTCTCTAATTTAAAATAACTCACAATCTAAGTGGAACACAATTTAATTAGGAACGACCACTATCTTCAATAAGGATAAACATCATATTAAAAAATTCAAAATTCACAATTACACTCTAGTTAAGAATGACTACAATCTTCAACTAGGATAAATATCTAATTGAAAAACTTATAATTCACAATTACAATCTAATTAAGAATGATCATAATCTTTAACTAGGATAAACATCAAATTGAGAAACTCACAATTCACAATTAAAATGACAACCTCAATTGTGTACTTTATTCGGTTCAATTATCTATATTCTTACTCACTTCACAATACAACTACATATTTATCTATAAAAATACATGGTCAAGATACACGCATCCTCAAAGATATAAAAAACCAAATACCAAATATTCTTCATATTCCATAATTTTACCCGAATTTATTGTACCTCTTAGAGTACTCCATTACTTTACGATTTCCTATATAGTTATATGTCATCTCACATTTAATGTAAAATGAGGAGTCGGACTCCAACAAATGCATTTCGTACAACTTTTGTCAAATTAAATTATTGATACGCATCATGTTCATATTATTTGCAGAGGTGTCTCAATCACTTTCATGGAACACACGTCTCAAAATCTTAATAGGAGCAGCCCGAGGCCTTGCTTTCCTTCACACCTCCGACAAGCAAGTGACGTACTGCGATTTCAAAGCATCCAACATTTTGTTGGATTCGGTGAGTGAAATATTGCAAGAAATTATGCATATCATTATTGCAGGAAATTGTTGGATTTTGGGACAAGTAAATATCTTTTTTATGCCCTTCATTGTAGAATTATCGCTCGAAGCTATCAGATTTTGGATTGGCAAAGAATGCCCTTCCAGTAATTGAATGTATGTCAGTCTTTGGAACCTACGGATTCCCTGCACCCGTGGATGTTGCAACAGGTATAATCAGTTCTGTTTAAACATTGCTAATCAGTCTAAGGGCTAATAGTTCTTAAATATTATGTGTTCTTAAATGATCTATAAATCATAAGGGAGACAAGATTTCTCCAAGATGAGATTCCAACAACATTTTAGTACTACTTAAATTTTTATTGAAAAAGTAGTGGTGATGATATTCTCCGTCAGATCCGGGATTAGCAAGTGTAATATTCTTGGAGGAGATTGTCTTCGGAAACTACCTTATTATAGACTTTTTGCATTCTAATTGGCGTAGTTGATGGTGATTGTGATATTTCAGTAGTCTGCTCACATTTAACTAGGCTTAAGAAGCTGAAATCAGCTTTTCAGCTCAAGGAATCTGTTCTTCGTTTATAAGTGGAATGTTTGGTTATCTTCCAATGCAAAATTGAAAAGTGAGGCCTATTCGGTTGCAGTTGATTTTTATGGGAAGAGTGATGATGTATATGGATTTGGAGGAGTACTTCTGGAGATGCTTACTGGACTGCGAGCCCCCGAGCATCGCTGGCCAAGTGGCCAGCGAAACCTACAAAAATTTATCGAGATTACTGAACTGCGTACCCTCAACGATACCCGGCCAAGTGGCCAGCAAAACCTAGTCACGTGGACTTGGCCATTACTTTCCGATCTGCGGAAGTTAGAGGGATTCATGGATAAGCGATTGGAGGGGCAGTACCCGCCCGAGGCTGCCCTAAAGGCGGCACAGCTTTCACTCAAGTGCCTCGACTATGACGCAAGAAGTAGACCCTCTATGCAGGAGGTTGTGGATGCCTTGGAACAGATTGAAGCCGCTTCCCCTGCCCAACCATCGCCCGTCACCGATGGTTTTTGGTTATTTTTATTTATTCTTGTTTTTTTCACTTTTTTATGGGTATCTTACTTCTAAAGTCATACTTAAGAGAACTTTTAGTGTTTCAAGTATACAAGTTAAGAGCTCTTTTTGTAGCTCAAGAAGATTTAATGAGGTATTTCCAAGAATCAAATCATGTTGCTTCACTATCAATTAGAATTAATCATTTCCTTGATAACTAAATTCTGTATAAACAAAATAAATAATTCAATTTAGTCAGTGCCCGTCAATCGTTGTCAACCTACAAAATAAATTGCTAGCACAAGTTTTCTACGCTGCCATATTTTCTGCGCACAAGTCAATTTCAAGCAGAAATTTTTATTTATTTATTTATTCATTAATAAGAAGGTAGTCTAGATGTATGTAATATTAAACTAGTTTAGAATCCTTATGTAGGTTTGGGTGGGTGGGGGGGGGGGGGGGGGGGGGGGGGGGGGGGGGGGGGGGGGGGGGGGGGGGGGGGGGGGGGGGGGGGGGGGGGGGGGGGGGGGGGGGCCCCCCCCCCCCCCCCCCCCCCCCCCCCCCCCCCCCCCCCCCCCCCCCCCCCCCCCGTTTGATAAAATAGTAATGATTAGTTAAATAAGAAACCCATCATCTATAATATATATTTATTAATTTACCTTCAACGGTGAGTAATATTATTTCGGCAATCTATACATAGGATGGTATGATTTTTCATGATTAATCTTACTTCTCGAGATCAAGGCACCTCCCTAATGTCATATTTGACACATAAAAATCTTGAAGTTATAAGGTCAGATTTGGTTGAGTAAGTTTTGCACTCACTCCCCAAATTATCAATTGTTGCCCATTTGGCAATGATCAATTTTCTAAAAAGAAAAAAAATTGTATACTTTACTAAAGTTTTTTCTCTCTATTTTTAGTTTGTAAGTAGTATTTAATGACATAAAAATTTTAAAATAGTTAATCTTGCCAAAAGTAGTTATATTTAATATATTTAAAAAAAATATTGTTAAGTTATTTATATTAGATACAAATTAAATACGATAACATTTATAAGAACACAAAAAATTATGAGTGCTTCATGTAACCTACCCTTGTACTCTCCACTAAGCCATAGTAAATTTTCCTCGTTTTTCTTCTCTCCTTTTTCTTCTCTTATCTCTCAGGATAAGAAAGGGGAATTATTTTGTGTTCATTGGATAACATATGGGTGGGTCACATAAAATAATCATAATTAATTTAAGCATAAATCACATAATAAAAGTATTAATTTTTTTCAAATTATATTGTATATGTACTATTTTTAATAAGTTGTTTATTTAAAATTTTCATGTTATTTACATTTATTTCATGCTAACTAAACGGAACCTTAAATTACCATGTAAATATAACCAAACAACTAATTTTAATAAGCCAAACAATACCTAAAGAGAGAAAAATTAGTATCGCCAACAATGTTTAACACTTATATCGGCTATGTTGTATAAGAGCCTTTGGGTTACGAGGATGGTCAAATAACGAGACTTATTTTATCCAAATAATTAAAAAATATAGACTTGTGATCTAGATAGATGTAAATTTACATGTTATTAATATTCCTATATCACCGAAACATTCTCCTACCTAAATGGTGACAAAAAAAAAAGAAGAGAAAACTAGTTGTCCCATGGTATTAGGCATTCAAAAAGTTTTTGGGTTTTGTTGTCACTCGTTAGAGGTCAAATCCATTTAGACGTGGGTAATTTTGATATTTAGATTTTAGCGCATTTGGTATTTTCTTTCATCCAAATAGCATCAACTAACAACTTAAAACTAGGCATATTACTCAACTACAACACTGTATAAATATAAATATAAGCATTCTAATTAAAAGTAAACCCTTCTATTTTAGGCAGATAGACAACCTGATCATAATCCATAAATTCACCTACTGTTTCCACATTCTAGAGAGGAGGGAGCATGCATTTGTTGAAAGTTGCAACAAATTGAAAAGTGGTGAACTGCTTCTCCTCTATTCCAACAGAAAAGCATAAACAGGAGGAAATCAAAATTATTGAACTAAAAAAACAGAAGCACAAACAACACAAGCATGGAAACATTCAACGTGAGGAACATCATTAGAGAATCATATAGGTTTTTGATGCTTTCCGTATGACCAGGTCTCTTTTATCCTATTCTTTATTTTCTTGTTCTTCCCATTCCCATGCTAGCTATGCTAGTCTTCCTTCCGGAGCTCCACCATGGACACCACCCACCATGGACCACCCTTGCCAATGCCGGCAATGTTGTCGCCCTCTTCTTTTTCCCCCTCCACTTCGGCCGCCTCGCTTCTTCTTCAAACACCTCCGCATTCCACGTTCCATTCTCCAGCTGATTGTAAGTACTAACCATCCATTTTCAACTTTTCGAAGTGCAATGCACCTAACAGATTTTAATATCTTTGCAACCTAAAATGCAATCTACCATTTTCCAAATATAAATTTACTTATATATGAAATATTAATCACTGGAGATCACGAGTTCAAATCGTAGAATTGGCGGCCAAAGGTAAGACTGATTCTTGTATATTCGACTAAGAGTGCCTATGTATTGGTATGGCTCAATGATGGGTACTTGACCTGAATAAACCTTAATGGCAAGGTTTTACATAATTAATAATAGGGATTTGCATTAAAAGGTTTGGTAGATACGGATACCTAGTAATGAAGATAATAGATGCCCGATACCTGGTTTTTAAATTACAATTTTAATTGTAAAGATTAATACCTCATTAAATTATAAAATTAATATTTATCAATATCCTTATCAAATATCGCATTTATATTTTGAAATATTTTTTTCCCTAGCTTCACTTTTTAGAACATGTTTTGATTATATAGTTCCAACATTTATTCTTCTAAAAATATAGTTTGAATAGTTAAATGGGTACCCTATTTTTTGTTATAAATGGTCGGATTTAGTTTTGTCATAGTAATAAATGATTGGGTTTGACATTCGAAATATATATGAATAATTAAATGGTAAATCATTGATTTTAATTAATAGGTTTAGCTTAAATGGTGGGTCTAGTCTAGGCAATATTCGACCAAACCCAATTGAGAGGCACCCTTATATTCGACCATTTAAAAATTTCTAAACCCAGCTTGTGCATTGAGCTGCCATAAAAATATATAAAATGATCATTGTTAGTAGTAGCTATCACGAGTTTTGTAACTAGTACTAAAGTTTGATGTGCATAAAAATTTTGGTAATTAACAAAAAAAAAAATCTGTTGATGATGTTATTGATAGTCATGGATATTGGTAGGGGTGCAGGGACAACAGGTTTCCCCTCAAATCAACACTGACGGCTTCACTTCGATCTTGACCGTGGCCACCAGCATTTCCTTCTTCGTTGTGGGCTTGGAAATGGACCGCCGGCAGCTACGACAGAACCACTTCCGGCCGGTACATCTTCGGCCCCCACATCTACGCCGGTGGGCTCCTCACCGCCCCCATCCACTTCTTCCTCGTCCAAAAGATACAATGACAGCTGAACCTCGAGAAATTGATCACCCTCTACATTACACTCCTCATCGTCATCGCCAACTCCTCATCAGCCATCATCGTCCGAATGTGCGCCAAGGTAAGCAAACATAATAGCTTCAAATTCAATTCAATTGGATTGCAACCCATTTCGTTGATGAATCATGCTATGCGTACATTCTCCACCCGCAACCTCTACCAATTTTATGAAATAAGGTCTAGGTGCTAGATATAATGAAGGAAATCTTAACTTAGCTAATTATACAAGGATGTAGGTGGTGAGCGTGGGTGTTGAATTTACTTAAAGTGTGAACCTTTTTTAAATGTAGACTTTGTGAACCTTTATCTTGATCGCTAATTTTTTATTCAACTATTTAAATTGTGTACTTAGGAGTGGATAGTTATAGGTAGTTCCATCAATAATCTCTAAACGTAAACCACTAGATGGAAAATTGACGGTTATAATTAAAGTTCACACCCTAACATTTGTGTGTGTGTATACATATATATGGCCTAAATCTCGTCCACAACTATCCTTTCAATTGAATAAATTGTAAAAATTCTTGAAAACAATATTAAAAAATCACGATGTTTTGTATTTGGATAGGTTGTTTATTGAACGTGATCCGTGGATATGACCATGATATTTCTGTTCACATATATACCCTAATAAAAATTGGTATTAATTCATTATAATAATTTTATTATAAATTTAAATAGTTTACCTCTTCCATGCTTGAATTCAAATTATCAAGGAAATGATCAATTATTAAATACTAGCAAGAGCATGTACCAGATCAATACCAATATTATAAATAAACTCTAATTTAATACATGACTCTCATTATTAAATAATAAGAAATAAAAACTATAATAATTTAATATCTCGGAGATAAATTCTCATTTTAAAGATATATTTTTATAAAATTAGGAGATAAGTTATAGGAATTTTATTTATTTATTTTTATCTTGATTGATTGAAACTCCAGATTTTCTTCCTAAATTAAGAGATTTTTAATTCTTTATTTTATTAGTAAATTAATAAAAATAGATATATAAAATAGAACTATTTTATATATCATTCGGGTCAAGATAGGGACGACAGAGATGGACAGACGACAATAGTGACGGTTATAGTGAACAATATTGGCTGCCTCTGCATTGTGGCATACTCCCTCGTCGGAGCTAGCTTAGCCAGGAAGTTGGTGAGCACGGTGGTGGCCGCTCTGTGCTTGATGATGAAGTGGGTGGAAGCCTTCACTTTGAGCATCCTGCTCAACGTCTATGGCTTTCTTGACATCTTCGCCCTCAGCTTCCCAAACAGCACAGTGGTAAGCTTTTTTAATTTTTGTCTTTATCATCATTATTTTTATTTATTGAATAAATTTTATATATCTCTTAGGAGCGAAATTTCTACAGGGGGAAATAGATCATTCGGTGGCTTATAACACCAATAAACTACTACTCATTATTTTATAAACTAGATGGTGTCATGCAAGTTGGAGATAAATTTTAATTGTATACATAAATCTAATAGAATATAATAATTTAACATCTTAGAAATAGACTTCCATCGATTCTAACTTTAAAGATTGATATTAATTGTATGATAAGATTAATTTAATTTATTTTTTACTTTTGTTATATTTTGATTGGTTAAATCTTCTACTTTTAACTTTTAACTTTTTTTATATAAGAGCAATTATGTTAATGTTTAAAAGGATATACATAAAACTCTATTCTCGCGTAAATTATAAAACATCAGAAAATCTAGGTTATGACTAATTAATTACATGTTAATCTAAAAGTAAAAGTAACCTCTCATCTGAAAAACATTGTATAATTTTCGATCAATTTAATTAAAAAATAATTGAGTGAGTCATCAATGAGTTATACAAAATCACATATCATCTTAAACTAAAAAATTGGTAAGAATTAACATCCTTGATCAAGCAATGTATATCAATCTTGTCATACAACACCTAATTTCTACTCTTCCATATATGATCAGGCAGTACTTATTACTTACATTCTCGTATAGATAGCCTAATCACAACCTCTACAAATTACGCTCACTTGATTTTATGTCGTATATTGAAGCTCGACAAAAAAAACATAATAGAAATGAGAACAAAAATATGCAAGGGTAATATTTACAAAACGGCCAATTAAAAATTTTATATTAGAGAAATGAAATTAAACCAACTAATGATAGAGTAATCAAAATTAATCATAAAATTACAATTGGTACTTGCATGAATTTATGTAAAATGGTTAAGTTAAAAAAATGGTTGTCAATACTTTGGCCAACAAGTTTGGTAATTAATATTGTAACTATCAACTATATCTAAATTACCAATTACTATCACATAGTGTTGGGAAATAGACACTTCAGCGGAAACAACCCAGAAAATATTTCCCCCTCAAGATAAAATAAAAACAAATATAAGATGGATAGGAGACACCAAGAAAAAAAATGGATGGAAACTTTTCTCCCAATTTAGATAAAAGAAAACCAACCTACTCGATCAACTTTGATTAAGAAATCTTTTACAATCAAGTATCGAAAATACAATTCTTGAGAATACAAATATATGAGAAATTTAGAAACTAACATACACCTCAATTGAAAATTGGATCAACCTCACACAGTAGATGACGACCCCTACTTCAACTTGAGATGATGAATATTTCTCAAAACTCTCCCTGTATGAGCCAAATGTGCTCAAAAGCTCTCAAGAGATGTTGTTCTAATCTTACATCAGAATTCTCCTTTATATAGAAATATATGAGTAGAATTTTAGAGGCCAACTCATTAAACTTTTATAGCAAAGGACAAAATCACACATCGGTATACCAAATCCCAACCTTTAGTGCGATAACCGAAAAACCAAAAACTGGCAATTGAATTTTTCAATGCGAATGGGTGAGGGAAACTCAACAAATCCTCCCCTTCACGAATCCATGAGCTAACTAGACATAAGTGGTAGCAAAATTCTCCATACCAGCTCCACTTCGACAAAATAAATGTTTGTCCTTTGTCACAATCTTGGTTAACATATGAGAGATGTTCTTGTCAGTGTGAACCTTGTTCAACTCTAACAACTTTTTCTCCAACACATCTCTTATCCAATAATATCGAACATCTATGTGTTTACTCTTTGAATGAAAACTAGAGTTCTTACTCAAATGTATAGCACTTTGACTATCACAAAGTACCTCATACTTATCTTGAAGTATCCTAATTTCATTCAAAAATCTTTTCAACCATAGAACTTCTTTGCAAGCTTCTGTAACTGCAATGAATTCAGCTTTAGTTGTGGATAGAGCAACACACTTTTGCAATTTGGATTGCCAAGAAACAGCACCACCTGCAAAAATAACAACAACCCCAGAAGTAGATCTCTTAGAGTCAAGATTACCAGCCATATCTGCATCATTATAACATGATAAGATAGGCATACCTCCCCCAAAGTATAAACCTAGCTTGGAAGTACCTCTCAAATATCTCAATATCCACTTAACTGCTTGCCAATGTTCTTTACCAGGATTAGACAAATGTCTACTTACTACCCCGACAGCATACGCTATGTCTGGTCTAGTACAAACCATAGCATACATAAGACTCCCTACAGCAGATGCATAAGAGACATTCTTCATTTCATTTACTTCTACTTCACTTAGCTCACCCTTCTTTATCTTGAATTGAGCTCCTAGTGGAATAGAAACCGGCTTGGCTTCCTTCATGCTGAATCGCTCAAGAATTTTCTCAATGTATTTTTCTTGAGATAACCAAATTTTCTTAGCTTTTCTATCTCGTATGCCAAGAATTTACTTAGCAGGACCCAAATCCGTCATAGCAAAGGATTTGTTTAATTTTTCCTTCAAATCTGCAATTTTTGATTTGTCATGTCCAATAATCAACATGTCATCAACATAAAGAAGTAAAATGATAAAGTCATTTTCCCCAAATTTCTTGATAAATACACAATTGTCTGAAACAGTTTTGTTGTAGCCTTGACTATCCATAAAAGAGTCAAATTTCTTATACCACTGTCTAGGAGCTTGCTTTAGGCTAGGAGCTTGCTTTAGGCTAGGAGCTTGCTTTAGGCCATACAAGCTCTTCTTCAATCTACACACCATCTGTTTCTTTTCCTTATCTATAAAACCCTCAGGTTGTTACATATTTATTGTTTCATCAAGATCACCATGGAGAAAAGCAGTCTTCACATCTAACTGTTCAACCTCAAGATCCATACTTGCAGCTAAACCTAGCACACAACGGATTGAAGACATTTTTACAACAGGTGAAAAAATTTCGTCAAAGTCAATACCTTTCTTTTGCCCAAAACCTTTCACCACAAGTCTTGCCTTGTACCTTGGTTGTGAGTTACCTTTTTCATACTTAAGCCGATAAACCCACTTGTTCTTCAAGACCTTTCTCCCCTTAGGAAGATTCACAAGCTCATACGTCTTGTTCTCATGTAATGACTTTAATTCATCTCGCATGGCACTTACCCATTTGTCTTTCTCTTTGTGACTAAGAGCTTCACTAAAATCTTCAGGCTCACCACTTTCTGTGAGAGTCACATAAGTAGACTTTGGATACTTCGTGGATGGCTTAACAATTCTACCAGATTTTGTTCTAGTAGCATCAGCCTCCCCTTGATCAACAACCTGATCATTATCATGTACCTATTCGTCAACAACATCAGGAACTATATCATTAGAAA
>JAVDBV010088026.1:0-22419 GCA_032619315.1 Piper longum | reverse complement strand
CCAGTGACCCAAATTGTAAAATATACTTAGGCCCATCTACAAAGTAAATTTAAACTAAATCTTACTGGGATCAAAATCAGTGTGTTATCTAACTAGACCCACTGACCCAAGCCCATTTGGAGTCGTCTAGCCCATGAACCAATAGTTACAAATTGGTGCATAGCCCAGGAATACTGTTCCAGCACCATGGGGCCGAATTTAATGGGTGTCATTCCCCTTGATTGGCCCATGAACTAGCCATGGTAGAATTTAGCAATGAACCTTACAGTATAAGGGACAGCTCATATAACATTTAGCCCATTTGAACATCTTTGGGCTTGTCCGAAAAATCGTATGGTGAGCCCATTCGATTAAACACCACATAATTGATTAAATCTCACTAAGTGAACATGAAACCAAAACCTTAAGTAAGTTATCTAATAAGGTTTAACACTTCACTTATTATATATGTAGGTCTGCAAATCTTGAGTCGACTCTGGTGGAAGGATAGATAAACGCTACACACACTTGAGCTTAACACAGTATTTACTTTCTTACATTTATTTATATTTGTTGTGTTTTTATAAATAATTGACAATGTCTTCCATTCTCATGACACCAAGAGGGTTACTTAAATCTATTTTATGGATCGAGTCTCACTGACTAATAATATTAAACATGTATCGACTCGATCATAACATTTCTGATTCGGTTCTTAAGTGAACCGAAATCGGGGTGTTACACTGATGTATGTTGCGGTGTGTACTATACCGAACAGAACATATGCGGGTTGTGCGGTGAGTGACGATCTTACAAATCCTGGTAGAGATCATTGTCAAGTAATGAAGTGGATATTGAGGTACTTGAGGGGTACGTCCAAGGCATATTTATATTATGGAAGTGACAAATCATTATTAGCTGGCTACACAGATGCATATATGGTCACTGACTTAGTTACAAGGAGGTCAACTTTAGGGTTTGTAATCACTTTTACTGATGGGGTTGTGTCATGGCAGTCAAGGTTGCATAAGTGTATTGCTTTGTCCACTACAGAGGCCAAATTTATTAATACAACCGAGGCTTATAAGGATATGCTATGGATTAAGAGGTTCTTGAATGAGCTTCGCTAGAAACAGGATAGATATATGGTCTATTATGATAGTCAAAGTGTAATACATTTGAACATGAATATTATTTTTTCATTAAATGAGTAAACATATTGATGTGAGATATTATTGGGTGAGAGATGTATTAAATAACAAATCACTTGAGTTGCCCAAGATTGTCATACTTTGTAGAAACATTTGATAGCAATGGAATATAATTTTTATGGCTTGGTGCTGTTTTAAAATTTAAAATTTTTGAATTATTACAAGTTTTAGTAAATTTGTGCACATCAGCAACCAATTATAATAACATAAATATATTTTGAAGAACATCAAATAAGGCCGGCTCGTACACAAATGCAGATTTAGGGTGGAACTACTCTACTACCAATCTGGGATGGACTACCTTTGGAATGCTTCCTTGTATGGTCCAACCTACAAGATTAGACCTGTCCATCTTCAAACATGCTTTTGACCGGCAAAGACCACATTTGCACACCATGCCTGCTCCCCACCTTCCGGACAAATCTTCCTTCTCCGCTCAACTCCCCACTTTGAAGCCAATGGATGGACACGTTAAGGAGCAAGATAGGAACACCTTCACTTGCTACCAATGATCAAATAAGCGACTCGTGTGCACTTGATGTGGTAGAAGCTACAAGGAAGCTGCCTACACCCATTTGACCTGTTCTTCACTTTGAATCATTTGAATTACTTGGTACAAGTCCACCAACTCTACTAGATAAAGAGGAGACAACATGAGGACAAGGGAACAAGCTGGAAGCACAATGATAGAGTCACCATCGCCCCGCTTTGAAAAAAGGGAATTACCAAGAAACTGTCACTTGCCAAGAGAAGTTCTACCCATGTCGGCTATAAATACCTTCACTTCTTTCAAGAGGAGATACACAAATATACAACATTTAGGAGATCATTAAATAGAGAAGGCATTTGAGGACAAAAACCCACTCTTCATCTCTTCACCTTTCACCCTCACCTGTTCCACACTACCACTCTGAAGGAGCAAGTAAAGGATGTAGAGAATAAGTTGTGGAAACCGAGTTACAAAGAAGCATCACTGCAGAGGAGAAGTTCACGCTATGACACCATCGTCGCAAATTTGCATAAACTTTTCTCCTATTTTCAATATTGTTTTCTTTGATGAACTTTATGATGTATTATTATTCTTATATGGGGAAAACACTTAGTGATCTTGGTTGTATGATGGATCTTGGTTGATATACAATATATCTTGTTTATGTTATATTGTTCGGTGCTTGTTAGTTGATCACTTCTTACCCATACTTAATGTTTCAAAATAATATCTAACTTTTGCATATTAAGAGATTTAGGTGAGATCTACGACTAGGCAGGTCATATAAAGGACTTGATCATAATGCACCGACCTATTTTTGTTTACACATGAATGTAAAATTATGCTAGGGTTGTAGGTTGTGATAAGATGCAGAAACCTATTCTAAATAAATTCGTTTCCCTGGATTTTAACTGCGAGTGTATGTATAACTTGATTAAAATGACAAAATGTGTTATCTATTTACTAAGTGAAATTATTTATCTCAGATCCATTTTCAAAAAGATACTTTATGTAACTTTGGTTGTGTTTTCTGTCTTCGTGCCTTTGCATCATTTTACTTATTATATCAGTTTCATGCATTCACGTAACTTGATAGTATTAGATGAAATTTTCAACACACCATATACTTTTTGTACACATCTCAGTAGGTTTTACAATGTCATTATCAACAATAACAATAGAACATTAAATCATTGTAGGAACAATACTCACTTACCACTCTATTATTTGTTTAATGCGTGCAATTGCGCGAAACATTGATATAACAACAACAGATTCACACCGATCAGAATGTATTATACTAAGGTAGTGACCAAAGATAAGCATTTGTTTTGTAGAATTGGAGTGGGCATGGTGGGAGCTTCCCATGTCGGTTAGGTTTGTTGCATGGAGACAGGAAGGGGAGGTTTGTTGGGCTCCCCCCTCTCATGTACAGGGAGAAAATCCAAGTTTTAGAAGTTGAAGAGTCTTTTTTGCTTCATACCTTTTGGATGGATCCGTACTTGGACGGGAGTTGAAGGGTTTGGCATACCCAAGCTTGAAGAGATTCTTTGAAAGAAAAAAAATGTGTTACAGAATCATCTTGTGTGTGAGAGATTAAAAGAGAGAAAGAGGGGTGGTACCTGTATACCTTGGGTGTGCAGAGCCCCATTAATTAATACTTACTTAATTTAAATATTTTTAATATTGATAATTATTATTTGGAAAATAACTGTCTTATTTGAAAATACATATTTAATTAAGATTTGTTATTTATTTGGTTATTTATTGTTATATATTTTTAGGAAAATTTATTCTGAATCTTATTTTGATGTGACAATAACTTTAAATTCTCAAGTACAAGGTTTAAATACCAAACAATCAAGAAAGTAATTCAAACTTGAACAATTTGAGGAAGTGTTGAAGTGGTGTACATTTCGGTTACACTTTGGTGAGGATTGTGGCAACCATAGACATGGGGTGTAGGCCAAGAAAGAATGAAGTTCAACATTTGGTCAGTGGTTCGCCACCAAAGACTTAAAGTTTGAAAATAAGTTGTACAGTGTAAGATTTTGACAGACATTTTGTAAAAACCATGGAAAATTTTTTTTTATTATTTAAATTGTGATTTTTGTAAGACTCGAAGCTGGTATTAAATACTGTTTTATGAAATTAATACCAGTGAATCGATATGATTTTTGTAAGACTCCTTCTTGTCTCCTCTCCATCCTAGGCGCCCTCCTCATTGCAGCGTAATTATCTCTTCCCTCTTCTTATTTTTTCCCCCTTAGGTTTCTTGCATTCATGGTTTTGCTGGTTTTCTCTCTTGTTTGGGGAACGTTGGATGGTGGGCAGTTATGTTCTCAGGTTTAGTTTATTTCTGTGCTTGTCAAGGTTGGGCATGCCTATTCCGTCATTGGTGTTGGCTATGCCATGCATGTTTGCAGCACTTTGTCTTCCTTGTGGACGTGTTGTTGGATTGCTGTTTTGTTTCACGTTCATTAGGCTGGTAGTTAATTGCTGAGAATTGAAACTAGGGTTTATTACGTTGTGTGGTCGTATGGAATTTAGGTTTCTATATGATTTAGATTAAGTTGTGTTGATTGCATGACATATATGAAGATCACGGGTGCTAAGGGGTTTATATGTTAATTTAACAAGTGTAACGTTAAGTACGAGTTTAATAAAAATTGGTCATGTTGATAATTAGTCGATTATGTTAGGAAAAAAATGGGTTATTAAAATACAATAGTATAAGACGCATCATCGTTGAATTGTAGTAACAGGCCGTAAAATTGATAACATTCAAAACTATATTGAGTTGAATAAGTTGGAATAAATTAAATTAGAAATATCATTGAATTAAGATAATACAAAGCATTTTAAATCAGGTAATGGGACGAGTTAATTGGTTGCCAATAAAATATTCAGGAATTAGTAAAAAGATTAATAAATTATTATAGGTATATATTAGCTTCTATTTAATGAATTAAGTATCTAGTACTTACAAAATTGCTGTTAATAATGATATTGATTAAAGGTTAAAATTGTAAACTTAGTCATCAAGATCGTTAGTTAAGTAATTACCGTCTTAAAGGAAAACATAATAATAAGAGTAATAAATTACTTGGTTATAAGTTAATAATCAATTATCATTAGTTAAGTGTAATGTGTGATTTAAGCAATTAATTTAAAAAGTAAAGTATGTCTTAAATAATTACATCACATGCATAATTAATTACCCCACTAGACTTGTTGTGAATGTTGAGAAGTTAATGGTTGATATTGGTGAATGCTGTGTGTTTTGTGTTGATAGACTTAAGCCATATAGTTGCATGTATTTTTACTCGAATAAAATTATACTTATGTATAATTTTATTTTCTCGTTTAGATTAGGCTCGACGGTCACAATTGCGAGTTCACTTGCGAACTATCGAGGTCCGTATAATTATTTAAAATGTTGTATATTCCCTTTTGGTAGCCCTGGTCGGCCAGAGCCCAGATTCGACCACCATGCACCGAGTTCAACCGGGGTCAAGGAATTGACTCAGTCTGACACATGGCTGCACTTTTAAAACTACTCGAAAGACAAATTAGGAGTCTCTGACATACGGCAGTACCCGCGATATTGGGAGTCTCTCTCACGAGGCAACACCCACAAATTGGAATACCTGTCCCCATGTCGAAAGGGGTGACAGGGCGCTGTAAAGACCCAGAAAAAAAAATAATAAATAATTGATGCGGTAGGATCTGATGTTGAAAAAAAAAATTAATATTTCCATTTAAATTATTTACCCGGTTACCCGGTTTAATGAAATACGGGTGTTAGGGTATTTTTCACATACCCTAGCCGTCATTTCATTATATAAATAGAGAAGGGGCATCATTCTCATTTTCTTCTTCCTCTTCTGGAGCCGGCTTCTTCACTTAGGTATCTTCCTCCTTGCTGTGTCATAATTTGTGTTAACGATGCTGCTAATTCGACTCACTGCCGTCGAGTCTCCATCTCGTTCCTAGCCACCAGAACGGCACCCCCATGACAATCTTGTGGCCAGCTTTCCAGTGTACCTCTCACGACCACTGGCGCCGCCACAGTCGCCGCCTACGACAGAATTTTTGGTGTCACTCCCACTGTTTAGGCCATTTTTCGGTGTCTGCGCGCCACCACCGGCCGGTCCGACCACCTCAATGGCTTCCACTCATCTAGATCTACATTTTGGGACCACCCATAGCCACCGTCGTGGCCGTGATCACCGTCGGCTACGCTGCCACCAACGACGACGACATATCATTGTTACGGCCGTTTTCCGGCCAGGCTGTGGCCGGACTCTGCTAGTCGTCACTACTAGCACCTCCGCCGTCAAGTCCTCTTTCGATCACGACAGACGGTGCCACCAGCCGTGCCTTCGTCGGCATTTTCAGGCGTGGGAACCGGTGGCGCTCTGCCCGACTCGTTTACCCGCGACGGGTGTCGGGTCCGTCTGCCTGCTTTGTGTCCGCCTATCACACCGCCCACCTGGCTAGTCCGAGTCCGCTAGCTAACAGACCATGTCCAGTTCAGTTTGCCCAGCCAACCCAACCCATTTTCTAGTTGGGTTGGTTCAGATAATTCGGGTTTCGTCTAGTTCAGCTTGGTTCGGTATGGTTCAGCTCGTATTCGGCCGTTTCTCGACCATTTTTTGGTAATTCAAGAACCTTTACATTAGTTTAGATGCATATTCACATAGTTTAACATGATTAGATGTTAGGATGATGTTCTTTATTTATTGTTTTATTTATTTAATTATTTATTCATTATTTTTATTATTTATTTTTATTTATATGTTTATCGTATATGGTGAATGTTTACATGATTATTTGTTGTAATTAATATTATGGTTAATTATTACTATTAATCTTATTATGTTTATTAAATTGTATATTTATTTAGTTATTTATTTATTTATCTTTTTGTATGTTCACTTGTATATTATTATTTGTTTGTATTTAATTATGCATTCTTATATTATATAAATATAATATTATTATTATTCATGATTAATGAATATTGACTAATTGTTATTTATTTGTTGAATTATTATTTTATTATTTACTTAATGCTTACTAACACAAATATATATATGATATTTACTCGTGTTTAGCCGAGTATTTATATACTATGATTATATTATTATTTTATTATTAGAGTATTATTTATGTTTATCAATTTATTATTTATCGAATTATGTATGAGTGTATTGCTTGATTATTTATAAATTAATTAATTAGTATTATCATCTCTTGATTTGTGTGCCACTTGTTTATTCTAGGTTGTTAGCATTGTTTTATTTATTTTTGAATGTATTGATGATATGAGCACACACCACAAGCATGCATCATATAGTGACATTAGTATTTTATCTAGCAATGGGTTTCGATATAGGTTACGCGAGTTGAACTTATCAACTTAGGATGCAAGGCTCCACTCATCCAAATTAGTTTTCCGTCTCAATCTTGGTATACCAGTCAAGCTAACCAGGTCTGCATAATTACTGAAACGTTGTATATTCTCTTCTGTCAGCCCTGGTCGGCCTGAGCCCATATTCGACATCAATGCACTTTGTGCAACCGGGGTTAAGGAATTGACCTAGTCCGACACGGGGCTGCACCTTTAAATTTACTTGTAAGACAAATATGGAGTCTATGACATGAGGCAGCACCCGTGAAATAGGGAGTCTCTGTCACGAGGCAGCACCCACGACACGAGGTAGTACCCGCAAAATAGGGAGTCTTTATCGTGCGGCGGCAATCCAGAACTTGAAAACCTGCCCCCCTGCCGAAAGGGGATGTTAGGCAGACAGCTCATTATGCACTTGTGATACCGAGAGGGTGAGCTAATGGCAAATATCGTTAACTACAAGCTGTGGGCCACATAATGTGTGTGCACATGCATGGGATTGTAATGGGATGGGCGGCCACCCTTCCCACATCATAAGAGCTCGACATAGGCTCACTTCACTAAAAAACTTTTGAAATAAGAATAAAGAGTATATTTGACTTGTTTTTTTAATTATATGGCTTAGTGGTATTATCACTAACGCGGAGTTGCCTCCACAGGTGTGCACATTCAGGCATAGATTGAGAGCGGGGTTGGTGGATCTTTTACCAACTAAGGTTCGGAGAAAATGATAATGCATTGACTTCCTTTTTATTTATTTGAGCTATAAATATGGCTATGGGAAACGGTCCAAGACTGTGGGACAATTATTATTATGTCTTGTTTAAAACATGGTTTACTTTGAATTAGTTAAACTTATGGTTAATTTTTAAGTAACACCCGGCTAGCTAGGCCCACACTATTATGAAAAATGGTGGGTCGTTACAGGGCACAATGGCGCAAGACGGCTCATTATGCACTTGTAATACCGAGAGGATGAGTTAATGGCAAATATCGGTAATTACAGGCTGTGGGCCACGTAACGTGTGTGCGCATACATGGGATTTTAACTGAATGGGCAACCACCCTCCCAGCATAATAAGAGTTTAGCATAGGCTCATAATCACTAAAAGTCTTATAAAATAATGCTAGGGATTATATTGACTTGTTTTATTTAATTATGCGGCTTAGTGGTTTTATCACTAACGCGAAATTACGTCCGCAGGTGTGCAGATTCAGGCGAAAGATTGAGAGCGTGGTTGGTGTTTTTTTTACCAACCAAGATCTAAAAAATTGATAATGACTTGGATTTCCTCTTTACATTATTTGAGTTATAATTGTGGCTATGAGAAATGGTCAAAGGCTATGGGGCTATGCATTGGCATAGTTATTATCGTTTATTTATGTTACATCTTATAATTAACATGGTAGGATTTATTCTATGATAAATAGATTTCCCAAATTATTGTCGGGTTATGATTTATTAGTTAAGTTTTCATTGTTATATTAATTATATTGTTGGGTAACACCCGGCTGGTTAAGCGGGTTGTTACACCTTTGGTTACGGGTTTGGCAACTTAAAAGCAAAGAGGAACCCTATGGATGGCATGGTAAAAAGTCAAGGTGTAAGCTTCGGTCAATGGTTCACCAATCAAAGAAGGGTTTGGAAACTCCATGGCTGACTTGGTGAAAGGAAATTAAAGTTAAAGAAACATTGGCTAAGTTTTGGTCTCAAGTTTGGGAGCCAAAACTAACGTGTTTAGCTTTAAGTGAACAATGAATAGAAGTTCATTCAATTGTTTAGCAGATGATTGCGATGAAAAATTATCATTGGCTTGTTGGGAGGCTCCTAGGGTGTTAGGAGTTGCTTAGCACTTGTGGAGTGCTTATGAATAAGGCATAGCTTATTACTTGTTAGTTGCATAAGTAGTTTGCCATAATGAAGCTCAAAGAAGTGCCTAATTAAAAGACTTTCTGAGATAGAAGAGATGAATACTAATTGGGAAACTTTTTAAAAATCATTTGTATTGTAACACCCCGATTTTGGTTCGCTTAAGAACTGAATCAGATTTGTTACTTTCGAGTCGAGTTATGTCTAATATTATTGGTCAGTGAGACTCGATAAATCAAATAGATCGAAATAACCCTCTTCGTGTCATGAGAATGGAAGACATTGTCAAATAAACATCAAAATACATCGAATATAAATAAATGCAAGAAAGTAAATATTAGGTTGAGCTCAAGTGTGTGTAGCGTTTATCTATCCTTCCACCAAAGTCGACTCAGGATTTGCATGACCTACATATATTATATAAAAACCGTCAGTAACGAATGTTACTGGTCCGAAAAATAACTAATACAATCTGGCAAATTGATATTCCATTACCCACGAAAACTTATCAAACTTCAAGAATGCCTCACACCGGGCAGTAAGCAAACATACTTAACAAATGCTGGCTCGCATGCGCGGCTCATAATCATAATCATAGATACATACAGCGCTTACGCCCTCACACCTTCCATATCACCCGCCACTGTACTCGAGTGGCAAAAGGAACAATTAAGTTAGTGCCACATATTCCGGAAATGCGCTGCATTACGCAGTACCATCCTACACCCGCACTACCTCATGGTTTGAAGGAGTACTAGCATGGTCTATAAATATCTCCGTACCACTCATTCTCTTATTCGTGAAATCTATAAAACAACGTGTACTTATATAATAGGCTTAGGGATGAGGCTTGTATAATAAATTTCTAGAGCTAAAGTTCGAAAACTAACAAGGGATCTCATCCTTGTAGTTTTATTAGACTTGCGTATAAAACACGGCTAAATGACCCGACATCGGAGGGATACGATAAAACTCCGCCGATGTCGTCCTACGTATTAAATACGATCAAACTCTATACACAAGGAGTCAAGCAGAGAGGGAGAGAGTCCTACGGATCTATGGTCCAAGCTCCAAGCATATATTCACATCTACACTGAACTCGAACTCTCAAGCTTACATCGGAACCCATTGCTAAGTAAAATACTGACATCCCTATATGATGCATGCATGTGGTGTGTGCTATATCATCAATACATCTTAATAAGTAAGACGATACTAAATAAACATACACCTACACATATATCACGCAAATCGAGACATAATAATAGTAAATAATAAATAATAAAGAAATAAGTACATTCTTAGATAATTAAATAGTAATAAATACATAAACATAAATAATACTGTAATCACAAAATAATATCATAATTATAGAATACAAGAATATATAATGACATACAAATACATAATAACATACATGAGAATAGAAAATAAATAAATAAATAAATATATATATAATTTAATTAGTATAAATAAGACTAATAGTAATAAGTAAGTATATAATTAATAATAATAAATAATAAATAATTTACTAATATTAACTATTCATGAGAAATATTAATATAAATATTAAATATACGAAGATACGATTAAATACGTGTAAATAATAACATGAACAAGAAAAAAATTAATAATCAATTAATTAATCAATACCAGATAAACATGAATAAAAATAATACTTATGAATAAATATATTATCAATAAAAATAATTAGTCACATAATCATTTATCATAATTAACAAATATATAAATAATAGGAAACTAAAACTAATTAACAAATAAATATATACATAAAATAATTAATAAAAAAAATACTCATAATACCCAAACATGTTAAATCATGTGAATATGCATGTAAACTAATATAGAAGTTCACGAATTACCGAAAACGGCGTAAGAATGAACGAAAATGGTCCAAAATGAGCTGAACCAAACCAAACCATAGGAGCTGAACCAACCCGGTCTGGGTTAACTAGAAATGGGCTAGGTAGGGTAGGCTTATGGACATGAACATGGACATGGATGTGGCTAGCGGACTTGGGCATGGCCAGGCGGACACGGTCACAGCCTAGCGGACATGGTCGCGGGCAAGCGGGTAAACGGGTCGGGCGGAGGGCCGCTGGTTCCCGTCTTTGGAAAACACCGACGGTGGCGCGGCTGGGGTGACCGCTGGTCACGATCGACAGAGGAGACGATGACAGAGATGCAGGTGGTGACGGTCGGAGGAGTCCAGCCACTGGCTGGTCGAAAAATGGCAGAAAAGGTGCAGTGTCGCCGCCGGATGCGGCGACGTTGCTGGCGGCGATCGCGGCCGTGGTGGTCGTCATGGGTTGTCTCAAAATATAGATCTAGGTGAGGGGAAGTTGCGTGGGTGGTCGGATCGACCAGTGGTGGCCCGCCGGCACAGGAAAATGATCCGAATGAGCGGCGGCGGTGGCGAAAAACGACCCCAAAAAGATCGTCTTCGACTGCGACTGCGGCGGCGACAGTGGCAATCATGGGTACGACTATAAAACCGGCCGCGAGATGATTACGACCGTACTGATGGTCTGGCCGGAGGAGGGCTAGGGTGTCGCCGACAGTGAGCTAAAGTTCCGCAGCGCTAAAGGTGGAAATCCGGAAACGAGTGAAAACCTCAAAATTTATATTGGCAGCTAGGGTTGAGTGGACGGATCAAATTTTGCCATGTGGCATGATTGAGTGTCCGACAACTCAGTAGCCTAGTGGGGTCCACTTATGTGTATATGTAATATACTTATGGACGGAAAGCTAAGAATAAGACCGTCCAAAGCCAAAATTGACTCGAGTCCTAAAATTGACTCTATAGGCAAGAATGAAGGAAATAAAGTTAAATTCGCCTCGAAACCCTAAACTCAATAAAGATGGACCGACAGGGGCACAATCGAGTGATCTGAAATTCCTACGCTACATGCAAATGATGTACCCATAAAATCTGTATACCTCAGTATACCTGAGTATACTAAAATCCGCAACGGCCTAGATCTAAGCCTAAAATCCTCGCTACATATCAAACAAATCTATATACCTCAGTATACACTCATAACTCATGATCTTATCATCTACATATCAGGCATACTCAGTCACTATAACATGGTCATACGGCCATCTAGGCCCATACTCATAATCTGAAACTAGTTTGGCTCGATCTCGCTCGAACCAACTCGATACTGACCAAAATATGGCAAAAATCAAATCGGGTAAAACCCTAACCCGAAAATGGAGGTTTTACATGTATCTTCTCTCTTCCCTTCTCAATCTTATGTTCTTGCTTTTATTTGTTTCACTTGTTATCACATTTTACATAATTTCCTTTTTTTTAATTGTTTGATATATAAAGAATTAAGTGAATCAAATTCAAGGTCACTTAATAAACTATATAATTTGATTGATTTGCTTGCTTAGTTATTTTTGTGCTTATTTGGTATATTTTATGGTATATTAATTTAGTTGTCCACTTGCATTCTCATAAGTGTCTAAGGGATCTAACTCTTTGATGAAGTTTTATACTTAGCTCTCTTTTACGTAGACGCCTCCAAAGTAAAACATACTTTTAACCAAATATTATTCTTAAAAAAATATTAAAAAATATCATTTATTAAGATTATTACTTATTTTTAATATATTATAATTAATTTTGATTTTTCTATATAAGCATTGTATTCTAAAAATAGATCTTTTATTAAAGTTAAATATATGGATATTCATTATTTTTATTTAAAAATATATTAATAATATTATCTGGAATTAATTTTATGTATTATTAATAAGTTTAAACATAATCATCCATGGTGAGACTATTTTTTTAATATAAATTAAACCAGGACAGCCTAACAAAACCAACCAATACAAGGGTATTTATGATTAACAAATTATTGCTAAAACTGTAATTAACAGATAAATTAACATTCAATCGTAAATAAAGTATACTACTGCCATTTAATAGTGAATTTTACAAACTAAAAAAAAGGTTGATACGGAATAATGAAAGAAAATATTACTAGAAAAATGAGAAAATATTATTAATAAATGAAAGGGATAAATGAATGGCGAAGACAAACCAACAGAAATCTTCCCAAAGTTGCACCTCCTGCCACCCAATTTGCGGTCGCTTCCTTTCTCTGTTTTCATCTGTTTCTCCCGTCTCCCTTTCTGTCTCTCTTCTTTATTTTTCTTTCTTTGCTTCCCAACAAGATCTACATCTCCGTCCCACAGACAACCCATTCTCTTTAAGGTGGGTGCGTATTTAAAAGCTTAATTTTTTTAAAAGAAAAAGAGATATCTATTTCCAGAGTTTGTTGGATTTCTTTCTTGTTTGTGATGTATATGTTCCTACCAATGGATTTTTTTGGTAGCTTTGTAAGTGCTTGCAATCTGAGTTTTTCTGTTATTATCTTTAGTTAGCTGCTGCTGTTGGGATTGTAGCGATGCATCCGCATTGGATCTCTTGCTAGTGATATATCTTTTTTTAAAAAAGAGAATATTAATAAATGATAGAAATGGGGTTTGCTTACTCATTTCAGATTTGCCTTGCGGTTTATTAACCTCTTCTGCATTTGCTTTGGCTATGTTTCCTTTCTTTTTAGCATTGACTATTTCATTACTTGACGCCACCCCACCATCTTGGATTCGGTTTTTAGGTTTTGAAGGGAGTGCAATTATGAAATGTGATGGGTTTAAAATGGTGTATTTCACTATCTGGTCTTTGACTAATATTTGAAACACTCTGCCTTTTTATATTCTATTAAAATAAGCTCAAAAGGCTCTCCTTGTGTTTATGAAAGAATTCCTTTAAATTAGTTAATTGCATGAACTTTTTTGTATATAATTCTTGTGCAGCATATTGAACAGGTTGGTTTAATATTTCCTCGCATTATGTCCAACCTCCGATGGCCAATGACAAATCTAAGAAATGGGCCTTCTTCAGGGAAGCAGTCACATCTTCCTCCTAAAGCCCCTTCTCTTGGAATGTTACAGTCATATGCAGATTATCTAGTGGGAGCATCCATTCGATCTTGTAGCACTCCCAGGGTAGGTGAGTCACATAGGTCTCACCAGCGTACTTCTTCTGAGAGCTTCCTCATTGAGGAACAACCCTCCTGGCTTGATGACCTTCTGAACGAACCTGAGACCCCTATAAGAAGAGGCAGCCACAGGCGTTCGTCGAGTGACTCTGTTGCCTATCTAGACACATCAAAGAATATTTCTAACTTCAGTAGTTTAGCTCAAGAGGGTTTAAAAGGTGGGAATTTATCATCTGTACCTACGTGGTGGTCCGCAGATTTTGAACATATTAGAGATTTTCAAGGGACTTCATCCAGTTCAGAAGTGAGTTCTGTTGAAAGACAAGCGAGTAAAACATGGGATTTATCCTCAAGTTCCAGATTCAATGCAAGTGGCCTTCCATCTGGAAAGGATAACTTTACGCATCCAACACCTGCCATATCAAATGTTTCACCAGAGCAAGACGCGTATCCATCAACATCAGCCGAAAAGCAGGATCAAGTTGAAGGCAGCCAGCGTGATCCAAAAGGTTCTTCTTATGACAAAAGGGATGTGCAAAATGCAAAGCCTTCAGCTGAAGAGGATACAAAGCGGTCAAAACAGTAAGGATGCATCTGATATTATTTAATAGACTTTGTTTGCTCCTCTGTGGTATATTTTTCTTGATTGTTTGTGTTGTTTTACTACTAATTTTTGCGAGGTTTATCAATACTATTTTTGTTTGCATTTTTTATCCTTGATTTGTTATTTATATAGTAAGTTCTCCAGGCCAGTCTTGCAGTATAACTTCTTTTGGTTGTTAGGCACATTTTTTTCCCTATCTTTGTTGTTATTAACTGGTTTGGAGAGTGCTAATTCTTGGATGTTTGTAGTTATTATCAATTGTGTACAACAACAGCAGTATAATGTTGGAGAAATAATTATAAAATCAGGATGAACTTTACATATGTTGGTGCATTTTTTTGTGTAGACCCACAAGGGCTGGACCCACCAAATCAATTAAGAGATTAACTTTGACTTCGTTTCAAGTTAATTAAATATTATCTCATGTTATTTCTCTTATTAGTTAGTTTGAGATAATGATGGGAAAACCTATAACTATAGTGTCTTCTCACCAATGTCAATTAGAGGATGAATAAGTAGTTACGGTGTTTCCATGGGATGATAAGTCATTGAAATCGGAATTTTTCCTGGTGATCAAGTCTTGGCTTGCGAGCGTAGTGACTCTTGTCCATCGATCTATTTTGCTGCAAGATAAGTTTTTATCTTATTTATATTTTATTATATATTTAGTTTCTATATTGGTATCACTCGACGCCGCTAGAACAAGCTATTCCATGCTATTTTTTCGTAATCAAAGCATGATTAGATTATTTATTGATCATAAATCATGTTTATCGAGTCTTTTATGATGATTTATTAATCATTTTCGTCATTATTATTATAAAATAAATATTTCTTCCATAAGTTTTATTCCCAATTTAATCTGTGATTCATCGTTAAGATTTGATCAATATTATAAAGTTGGGATCTTTATCTGTTTCAAGCAATCATTTGATCTCTTTTGTGTTTACCGTTTTTTTAATCATATTTTTAGTTGTAATCGCTGTAAATTGTTAATTGATCTTCTTTTAAGATACATTCTTAAAAGATTTATGCAAATAAATTTTTTTTAAGATTAGGATAATTATCAACAGATATCCATTAAATATGAAACGAATAATTACAATTCGTTTTTTTTGTTCAACGTCGCTGATGACTCTTTGTGAGTCTGGCCATTTCCAGCAAATTCCACTGCTTCGATTCTTGTTGAGTCTGACCATCTCCAATAAAACCCACTGCCGTCTCCAGCCAACTCCCATGGCTGCGACTTTGCCAAGTCCGACAAACTTCTCTTTTACTAGCCTGTGAACAAACTTCTCTGGCTATTGCCCAATTTCCATAGATAGATGTCAACAATTAATTGTGTTTCTTTTTACCTTAGCCGGAGTACATCCATCTATTGGTGAGCAAGAATCACCAGAGTTTGGGTTCTGCCAATATCTGCATGAACCATCCACTTCCTCTTAGGTTCCCTGTTTAGCAGAAGCTTTTCTGCTCCCATCACAGGCATGCATCAAACACATGCTTCTCCTTGCTGGTCGTTCAAGGTTGGGATGAACCGAGTTTTTCCAAGTAAACTCCTAAGCAGCATGTTGCTTCAATTCTATAGGAGCAGCGAACATTACCTTTGTTTGGTGACTTTCTAAATTTTTCTTGTCCATTATTTTGAATTTTAAATCTCATTTTTCATTCTAATATGAGATTGTTTAGGTGACAATCATATGAAAATTGTCCATGATTAAGACCGGTTTAGTAGCTATATGTCTAATATTTTTTCCTTTAAAAACAAATACTACCAAATATTTAATTTTTGTCTTTATGATTTAAATTAAATGTTAGGTCTTCATCATTTTTTTTACAAAGTGTCTGTCAATATTTTAATTCAACTTCGTATTAGTTACATTTTTGAATGAAATTTATATTGAAGAGAGTGGAAAACTAAATTATATAGTCAAAATAGTTGATACAAATTTCCAAATATCTTTAATTTTACTGTCAATATTTTATTTTGTTACAAGAATTGAAAGATAATGGACTTAAAAATGAAACTGATAACAAGTTTTAAATAGCCTGTTACAAATGGCACTTATACTTAGTTTTAAATAGCCTGTTACAAATGGCACTTATACCTTTCCTCCTTTAGTAATTGCTTATTGATGATAAAGTAAAGACATCTTTAAAATATAGGCAAGAACATTTCTAAGTTATTTTTTTTAATCCTTCATAGCCTTATACGTATAAAATTGCATCTCTGTTGATTTTCAAATGAATTGTTTGTTTAAAGCTAATTAGGCACAATTTCTAATATGCAAATCATTTCATGGATCTAAATATAACTTAGATGTTGAGTTATATTATTCATGATAAATGTCTTAGTGTTTTTCGTTTAATGTAGACCTTAGTGCTCTACAAGATAGTGCAGTATGAAATACTTTAATTAAAATAGTTTTATTCACTATAAAGGGATTATTTTATTTTGAAAGGAGGCAATTTTGTTACTACTGTGAAGTAATAAATTTTAATCCCATATACCAAATAAATAATATCTTAAACAATATTGTTTTTGAGAGTATTATTTTGATAAAATTTTATATTATCACATAAAAGCTCTCATTTGCTGAGATATATAAATTTTAAAAAAAATTGATATTTTGTGATAGTATTTGAGATGTTGAAGTTATCATTCATACTTGATGATGTGTTCGTCAAAATTTGTAAGGATTTTACATAATTTATGTTCACTACCACAAGAAATAATATGTCAAATGGGGTGAATAACTTTCTCAACCAGCTTTCGCCTCTACTGCTTGACTAGCATTGAGAGATGAGTCATCAGTATGTTAAGTTACATGTCGCCTCAATAAAAGATTGAGATAAAACGAAAATTGTTCATGTGGTTTCCATAACCAGACATGAAACTTAGACAGTTGAATCAGTTGTAATTATGCTAGTGGTCTCAGGTCAATTACCTGAGTGGTAATTAGACTTAAATTTATATAGTGTTGATAAAGGACATACGTCATAAATGAGTTATTTTCTATTTAAATATCTATCTACTATAACATGTGATTCATACCATGTGTGTTATTTTGACCAAGAGGATAGTGGGAGAATGATATCTGTTTCTCCACTGAATTATAAAAAATACTTGAAAGAAACTGTTTATCAGTTTGCTACTTATAGACATGATATATCCATTTAAGAGAGGCATGTTTAGGAACGTTATCATTTTGTATATAAAAAATAATATGATAATGAAAAGAAGACTATTATAAATTGTGCTTAAGTTTAAACCATTATAAAATCTTTTTATTGAATAATATATATACAAGTAGTGAAGTAAAATAATTTGACGGATATGTGATCTTAACTAATAGTCAAGAGTACAACGATTACATATAAGCTATTATGTATCTCTAATACTTGCATAGTTTGAGCTTTTATATTTGGTTGTACTCATAGGTCGCACGACCTATTTCTTGTATGAAAAACATTTTTAAAATATCGTCAAGCATTTTCATGTACGAGTGGGAGATTTGATTTGGAAGTGCCCATGAGTTGGTAATTAACTAGTTTGGAGAGTGCTATATTCTTGGATGTTTGTAGTTATTATCAATGCAACAACAATGTAATGTTAGAGACACTATTTATTAAATATGGATGAACTATACATGTGTTGGTGTATTTTTTGGTGGAGTCACCCATAAGGGGTGGACCTGCCAAATCAATGAATGATTAACTTTGACTTAGTCGCAAGTTAATAAAATATTATCTCTTAATATTTCTCCTAACTATTAGTTAGTTTAAGATAATGATGGAAAAGTTTATAAATATTATATCTTCTCCCTAACGTTAAAATGGTGTTACGAAGGAGAGAGATGATAGGTCGTGGAAATCAGATTTTTCTAGTGATCAAGTTTTGACTTGCGAGCGTGGTGACTGTTGTCTTTCAATCCATTCTGCTGGAAGATAAGCTTTTATCTTATTTATATTTTATTATATATTTAGTTTCTACAACATGTAATGAAGACATTGAGAAAGCTCAAATAGAGTTAAGCTAATATTCTTTGACTATATTGGTTGGACAGTGAGATTTACAATGTGTTATATTTTAAATTAGCAAAGAATATATACAATGCAAGGGGTACAGTTGAAAATTATTAATAAATATGCATTAAAAAATATTGTACATATCAAGATACTATAATTATTCTTTTTTAAATAAAAATAATGATTATAAATTTAATATCCTTTACATAATGAAATAATTATTTATTTAAAGTATGATGGTTGTTGGATTAGAAATTAGTAAAATAAAAAAAATCAATTTTCGAAGAATTTTTTAGATAATTTTTATATGTCGCTAAGAATCAACAAAACATCAATATTATATGTTTATCCGCTTGGAATCTTACTTATATTATAATTTTTTTGTGAAGTTTGAGCCCCATCTAACTGACACTTCATCAATAATGGTTTGAATTATTTTGCACCTTTAAGGCTGAAACTTACTAATGTTAGAGAAGTTCTCATATGTTTCAATGAGTCTAAAATAAATATATATCACGATTAATATTGATATTTGAATGTGAGGCCTTCCTTATACTCCAAGTGAAGGAGGTCATTCTGAATTCTGTGTAGTGTTAGACCGTTTTCTTTGAAAGTTTTTCTTAAAAAAAGAGGCAAAGTTAGGTACAGCAAGCAGAAAAACGAAACTGGAACCATGAGAGATCGTGAGAAAGGACATGAGAAGAAGCAGAGGACATGATTTGCAGAGAATGCTCAGCGATCAACCTGAACAATTAATGTGCTTTTTCATACAATAAAGAGAAGGCAAGAGGGAACTATAGAAGTTCTATACTAATACTAAGGTAAATTAACTTCAAAAAAGGAAGAATATTAAAGGAAAGATTATTATGGGAAAAAAAAACTTGGCCATATGGGATCGGAGGAAACAAGATATTTTATGGGATATTCCTCTACCTACAAATCAACTTGGATAAAAACCTAAATTGATTTATTTTCTGCATGTGATGGCTGCACATATTTAGGTGCTCCATAATCCATGAATGCAGTCCTGGTCTCAGATCCCTCATGTGCTTACGGGAGGCAAAGTGATGTTTATAGTTCACATATTTATATCTTGCAAAGTATCGTTTCCAATTAGATAAAAAAATAAATTGAATATGTTCTGAACTTTTTGACTGTGTTTGTGAAGTCTAAAATAGGTGAATATCCTTTTGTTTCTAAGTTTGTTATTTGGTGGTAAATTTACTACAGGCAATACGCTCAAAGGTCTCGTGTTCGGAAGCTCCAATACATAGCTGAGCTGGAGCGCCATGTGCAAGCCCTGCAGGTAGTCTATAGTAGCTAACATGTGATAAAATGTGTGCAAATTAGTGGATGAAATATTGTTAGTTGTCTCGTTTGGCTTATGTTAAACTTGAACTGGTCTTGTACTGATCTGATAGGCTGATGGACTCTACATGCTTAATCATCAGTTTCTCCTTTGTTTATTTCACAGGCAGAAGGTTCTGGAGTTGTGGCGGAGATAGAGTTTCTAGACCAGCAAAATCTTATCTTGAGCATGGAGAATAAAGCACTGAAGCAGCGATTGGATGGTTTGGCCCAAGAGCAAATGATTAAACATAGTATGTAACAAGCTCATCTTTGCTTTGTGTATTACTCATATAGATGGAAAAGAGCTCATGTTTGTGCTCCTGCGTCTCTACATGCACGTTTTATTATTGTAATGACTAATGAGTATGTATAGATTTGTTATTTATTTCTGAAAATTTTCTATGTATAGATTTGTTATTTATTTCTGAAAATTTTCTGAGATGAGACACTGGTTAGTTGGCAATTATGGTTTTGCAAATTGAGCACACTGCACTTTCAAGTAATGGTACTTCATTCTGAAGTTGTACCCATGCATTCACAGCATGTTTTTGTGCTCAAAACCATGCATCTTATATAATAATTTGCTTATTACTTTTGTACTGAACTAATCGGCCATTTATTGCAGTGGAGCACGAAGTACTAGAGAGGGAAATAGCACGTCTTCGAATTGGACTTTATCAACTTCAACATCCTCAGCAAATGGTACAACAGCATGTTCAAGGGCAGAAGCAAACCATTTCTAAACATCAAAGACGCAGCAATAGCAGAGACATAAATTTTCAGTTTTCCGGACTGTCCTTAAATAATAAGGAAACTAATAATGACGAGATATCTGTTAATGGGGCTCTTCATATTTAAGGGCAGGTTCTGCTTTGAACCTATTTATTATGGTACTTGAAAATCATGCCCGCTATGCGGGCAGGTAATTTGGTAAGGAGTAGACAATAACCAGGTATCCTTTTGCATTTCAATTTCAGTGTCATTATACAATTGTGCACCTGATGAGCCTTGCCAAAAGTTTTACTGCTCTGGCAGGTGTGACTCATATGAGCTGATTATTACCTTTGCTTTAACCCTTCTTTTATTATTATTTGTGTATGCCTATCACTGCTTATTTGGTATTTCTGAGAAAATATATTTATCTTCATTCTTCAGAAAATTTATGTATTGAATCAGCTAATTGCTAATGACCCATATTTGGGTATTGTTGAAATATCAGATGTTAAATGCGTCTCCAAGTGGAGCACTTAGTAATTTGAACCATTCTTGATAGTATTTTAAGATGATTATCGAACTCATCACTTTTGACGGAAAAAAGGACTTTTCTATGAAACTTTTACCTAAGATTACTCCTACACCTAGAATGGATGGCAAAGTGTAAAGACCCGGAAAAAAATTTTTTAAAAAATAATAATAATATTCGACGCGTTGGGATCGAACGTGGGGAAATTTATTTTTTTCATTTAAAATAATTGTCGTTAATTGGTTAAGTATGATTGACCCGTTTAACTAGTTAAGTAAACCATTCTAATTAACCGTTTAAACCAGTTAAGTAAACATATTTTGCTACCCAATTACCCACTTAAAGGAATTACGGTGAAGGGGTGCTTCCACGTACCCTAGTCGTAATTTATTTAATTATAAAAAGGGGGTAAAAAGGGGAGGGGGAGGGGGAGGGCGTCACCCTTATTTCTTCCTTGGGATTGGCGCCGTCTTCCTCCATGCTTAGGTAATTTTTCTTCTCTTCTTTTTCTAAGCTTTCATGCATACATATATCAGAATTGAAAAATAAACTTGATAATCATGGAATTAAAGCTTTAAATCAATAACAAAAATTAATCACCGCCGGAACAGTACCATCGACGACCTCCTTGCCGGGGATCATGGCGGTGAACGATCCAACATAGGAGGATGACTCTCGTGGTCGACCAGTCATGACCGATTGTCCCCAGAGATGGAGGCCGGCCAAAATAAGCGGCGGCGAAAACAGGGGACGACGGTTGAGGAAAAAATCTGGCCGGCATGGGCAGCAATTAGAGTCCAATTCGGTCGGGAAGGATCTATGGAGGGTTGAGAATACCTAAGCAACCATCTGATCGGGAAGGGGAAGCTTGCCGGCGGTGGAATCGGCGACACAAGAAGTGGTGGTAGAATTACTGAAATTGCTGTAATTCGGGTGATCCGTTGTTGCCGTGGCCGGAAAGTGGCCGAGGGAGGTCAGGGAGGAACCGTGGAAGCATGGCGAAGCTAGTCGACGTCGATCGACGGTGGTCGACGGCGATTGACGGCAGCCGGAGGTGGCAGAGCTTGGTATGCGAACGTGATAAGGACAGTGATTTCAGGCTAAAATTTTGGGCATAACCGAGTGGCAGCGGCCAAAAGTCCTAGCCGGGAACAAAGTTGGTGTGGAGGAGAGTGGATTAACGGT
>JAVDBV010088023.1:0-14948 GCA_032619315.1 Piper longum | reverse complement strand
GTCCCGACGTCGGCCCCCACCGCCGCCCATAGCAGCGGGTGGCCGGCGAAGGCCAGGGCCAGGACGCCGGTCTTGGTGGCGATGGACAGAGCTATGTTCTCCAACACTCTTCGCCATGTCTGCCTCGTTAGTACGATGGCCTCCGGGATCTTCCCTATGTCGTTGGACATGAGCGTGACATGACCCGTTTCTACGGCCACGCCGGAACCGGAGATCCCCATTGATATTCCGACGTCGGCCGTGGCCAGGGCTGGGGCGTCGTTCAACCCATCCCCCACCATGGCCGTCGGCCCCTCCTTCTTGAGTTCTTGTATGAGCTTCGCTTTCTCCTCCGGGAGGAGCTCAGCGTGCACTACGTCCATGGCAGAGCCGCCTAGCTGCAACCGATAGTATAGGTAGTGTTCCAAATGATGACCTTGTTGATTCAAATCAAATATATATGGATGCGATCAATGTGAATTATAAAGGCTCACCTTGTTGCGTACGTTCATGGCGGCTGCATGGTTGTCACCGGTGAGCATGGCGGTTTTGATCCCCATGGATTTCAACTTTAGAAGTGCTTGCGACGCACCGGTTCGGCAAGCATCGGATACCAAAAAGACTCCGACGCATGCACCGTCCATGAATACGTACCCCTCCGTGGAACCATTTTTTTGTTCTTCCGTACAAGGAACTATAAGACAAACCCACGTCAGAATAGTTTTATTAATTAGAACATACATGTTTTATGGTTCTGAGACATATGATACAATTTTTATGGCACGGTGTTAATATTTGTACCGGTTAGACAGCCGGCCCTGGAAGCAATCCTTTTGCTTCCAATGTAGATTTGTTTTTGGTCGATCATTCCTTGAATCCCTTCACCGGGAAAGGTGAAGAAGTCGGAGACCTTGTCTGGCATTGGCTCCACACCGTTTAACTGGCCGTACTCGACCAGAGCCGCAGCCATCGGATGACTAGACTTGCTCTCGATACTCGAGATCCTGTGTGCGCTGGAATATTAAGTTCATGCTATCTTTTAAGTGTGCTAACAGGCAGATCAACAAGCAGTAAAAGGAAATTAAAAATTCATTACCAGGAGAGCAATGCGGGAGTGGAGAGATGGGAGCTTAGCAGCTTGAAATCGGTTACAACAAACTCCCCTCTGGTGATTGTCCCAGTCTTGTCGAATGCCACCACCTTTAGCTTTGCTAAGTCTTCCAAGTAATCTCCTCCCTTAATTATGATGCCGGCTTTTGCTGCTCTGGTTAGTGCACAAAAAGTTGCCACCGGCGTCGAGAGGATCAGCCCGCAGGGACAAGCACTCACGAGTATCACCAACGCAAGGTGGAACCAGTGCCTAAGATTATGAACCCTTAACGCAACCGGAACCAGGGCAACCCCAGCTGCAATCACAACCACAACTGTCGTGCAATAGAAAGGCATTATTATTAGATTAGGAAAACTGTAATTGAAGATGTGCCCAACAAGTAACACACGCATAAGCACATACTAATTAGTGAAAGACATACCTGGAGTGTAAAAGACGGCACATTTGTCGATGAATCTCTGCGTTCTGGATTTCTTGCTTTGAGCTTCTTCCACGAGCTTAGCCATTCTAGACACAGCAGAGTCGTCCGCTGTATTGGTTGTTCTGATCCTAATATAACCTGTGTGCATCATTTCACTTCTATTACATCAGTAAAAAAAAACGGTGATTAAAGTAACTCTGTGATTATTGGGGCTAGGTAAGAACAGTACCATCTAAGTTAATGGTTCCAGCCCAAACGCCCGATTGGGCTTGCTTGGCAACAGGATAGGGCTCCCCTGTCAGAGTCCTCTCGTCCACTTCGCTCTTCCCATCAACAACCACACCGTCGATGGGAACAACATCCCCAGCTTTCACGGCCAAGATTGTGTTCACTTTCACGTCCTTGGCGTCCACAACCACACCACCTTCGGCCAAAACTGCTTTTTGCGGGGCCATGCTCATTATCGACGCCATCGCTGCCGTGGCCTACACACATGCAACCAAAACTTATTAAGTCAATCTTCGGGCTTTTCTTTACTGTAATCTTCAAAGTAAGTGATTGAAATGTACCCACCTTGCGACCTGCCCTGGACTCGAGCCATTCGGCTATGGTGAAAAGGAACACAATCGACCCAGCTTCCCAGTAATCCTTAAGCGCAATCGAGCCGGCCACTGTGAATGTATATATGATGTGTTGCGTATTATGTCTTTGTAACATAAAAGACTTGAACTTGACCGATTTAAAAGCTTCTTCGATAATATACCTGCTATGAAGACGAGGATGTTGATGTCCAAAGTCCATCTCCTAATAGCCGCCAAGCTTCTCAATAGAATTGGAGGGAGGCCCACAACGGCCGCCCCAACGGCGAGCCAATGCAAGGGGTGATAGAGTATCTGAAACACTGATAACAAGAGCAAAACGCCGCAAGCAAGACTCCACTTGCTTGGCCACGTAATTCTATTCTCCTTCTCCCCGCAAACTCGAACCGTTGCTTCAAGCTTTGCTATATTCAATGCCTTGACTAATACAGAATGAACAGTGGCTATCATTTAATACTATCTCATGTATTTGTATTAACTGGGTGTATAATGTTATCCGAGAAATGGAAAAGTTATGGATTTTGACAGCTTTCTTGCTACATATTCTTTCAGAAATACCATCGGTTTCACATTCTGGCATTTTAGAAAGATCGTACGCGATCTTTATGCTATGGGTCTCATGTTGGTCTGTTCGAATTAAGAATCAGCAAGGGCCATACCTCTATCATGTTGTCTGTTGAGGACGGTGCCATACTGTTCGGTAGCAAAAGGATAGCAATTAGGAAAAAAGTGGCAAATTAAGTTGCCACCAATCGTATCAGAAAGTTGTACGTCTTACTCCAATCAATCTACTGACAAAGGCGTTCAACCGTCATGATCGACAACATTATTTCATCTGCTTTTACAATTGGCACTAGCTAAAGTGGCTCTCTGAATTGGCTCTTTAGCTTTCCAACTTTAGCAATTTATGATGGGTTTTTTATGTTCTGTGATTTAGGCTACCGAAAGAGAGTGATGAGAGAAACGGTGTAGCTAATGAAAATATTACCAATCTCGGTTTGGGAGACGAGTAGGTTGTCATGGATGACGATCACCGTCTTGGAGGGGACGATTACTGATACTTTCTCGACTCCTTCAAATGAGGTGAGAATTCTCTCAACAAGAGGAACTTCTGAAGTGCAGCAAATACCAAGGACGTCGAAATAGCTCTTCTGAAATCTTTCGTTCTTGTGGGTCTCGTCTTCACCAGCCATCGTCTTCCTTCACTCCTACTGGTCTACAATAATTGAGCCGGATCATTTGATGTTTTTGTCATGAGCACTTAGTACGACAGAGAACATCAAGTGATTGATTATTCGGTCTACTCTTGGAACATTGAGACGATAGATCATTATATTGATGATTGAAATGTAAAATTTTTATAAAGCAGTAGAAATAACTTTCTTAACTAAGCTGTTATCTTTATCTAGAGGAGAACAAACTGGCTTATCATCACTCATACCGACCATTTATACGAGAAAAGTATGATGGCCGCTTTGAAATGGCTGAATTGACATACTTGGCTAATTAACTAGGAAACCAATAAAATGGACTGTAACTCAGATAATAGAATCATGAGCAGGACGTACTACATACAAATCACAGCATACTAAATTTATGGATATAGAGATAACATACATGAAATGAAGAATGCTTTTACTACACATCATTACATGGAGAAAAGATAAGCGTTGTACTACTGGTGTAGGTATTGTTTGTTTGGGTATCAACGCCGTATGTTTTGATCAGTAAATATTTTTATTCATACAATTTATATACGAGTTCTGCTTCGTCGTAGAAGACAGAGGAAATATATTTGAACCTAATTTCAGAATCTACATGAACACAAACAAAGAGAAATGTAGCATGACGGCATCCAATAATTCCCTTTAATACATCACAAGAAACCCAACAATGATTATTACAGAAGGACGGCAAATCAACTCTCACTTGCAGTCATCACCAAGTGGACAAACGACAGCTCCAATAATCGTCTTAAACTATGTTCAACGTTTAGGAGTACAGAGGAGTTTTAGTATTTGGCTAAAACAAGAAGGAAAAAGGAAAGAAATAGCTTGTGCTGCCTCAAAGACTGGATACTATTTCTCAAATGTAAGCACTACAAAAAATATATATATATACCTGTTCAGTTCAGAGCTTGTGGAACAGGCGATAATATTCCTAGATCAATGGAGACTAACAGCCAGCAGTTGTGGAAGAAAGTGGGAGTGTAGTTTCACCAAAGAGTACAGAGGAGCCCCGAGGTCTCAACGTAGCAAATCCAGTGGAGAACATATACACATGAAAAAGGTAACAACTACAGAGGCTAACCCACCTAGGGAATGGAATCAAAAAGTGGGAAAACCAATCAATAAAAAGAGAAGAATGGAATCCAGGCATGCAAAGCAATAATAATATTACAGTTTATCAGTTGCCAGGATTTGTTCGAAAGTGAAAGGCACTGGGTGGCTAAGGTCGATAGCCTTAGGCGCACATATAAACATGTGAAGTTGGTATTCTTTTAACCACGTCTGAAACAATATCACGTAGCCCATCTTGCCCATCTTTCTTGCTGCTAAACCACCACGCGAGTTGAGCAGCCCGAACTCGACTTAGTTCGAATTTTATTTAAACTTAATTTAAGATCAAATAAATTTTAAATATATATACTTAAAATGTATTCGAATATTTCTCATATTATTTGAATTAGACTAGAGCTCGTATACACTTGAATGGTTAAATTTTTAATAACTCAAAATTAGCTCAGTCGGGAGTTCGAAATGAGATTATTTGAGAGCTAGAAACCAATTTGTTTAGGAGTTTAAAACCAGCTCATCCATTGTGAGATGTTTGATTAAAAGAAACAAATTTTATAAAAAAATTTATGATTCTAGTATTCTTGCTAGATTTAATAAAAAAAATTTTAAACTAATTATCCTCAATAAAAGAAGTTCATGAGTGTATTCTAATAACTACCAAAGCCATAGGCCCATAACAACTATCAGAAGTATATATTAAAATTTTAAACATATCTTGTGTTTGAATGTATGATGTAAACGCAAACCAATAGAAATAGATATTAAAGAACTTTATTTCATTTTTTGATTTGAAAATTTAAATATAAAATTAGGATATAGCCATACTTCTTATTATTATATAAATAGTATTATAACATGAAAATGTAGAAATAATCTAGAAACACAATTATATCAAGACAAATTAAAAGAGACAATATTCACTATTAAAGAGCAAGCACTTAGAGTAATGTATATAATCATTCCCTCAGTCCTCCTTCTCATCATCCTCATCTTCGCTCTCTTCACAATAGCATGAACATAACCAATCTTAAGCTAATAATACTGATATACCACTCATATACTGATATACCATTCCATCATAATAATAATCGTAACACGATTTTTAAATACATCATGCTAATTAATCACAGACCATGCATTTAATTTTAAATTAGGTATAACTAGTGAAGGCGGCGGCAACCGACCGGTCGGCTAGAGTTCAACCAGGTCGGTGAGGGTTAAACTATACCCTCTGCGTGCGAGAAGGCCAGCAAGGGATGGCAGTTGCCATCTTGAGGTGTCAAACAGCCCACCAACCCACTGTTGTCACCAGCCGAACTTCAAGGGGGAGGAAGGAGATGGTGGTCCTGATGGCAAGGAGAGGGGATGAGGTTGGTGTGTGTCACGGTGGTTCGGCAAGGTGCGGGTGACACCTGTTTTTTGATGACCGAACAAGGAGAAACTCCCTGTGACGCGAACAAAGGTGGTAGCTTTCTCATCCTTGAGTAGCGCCTCAAGTCGAATGAAGGTTGATGATGACGAGGGAGGGCCGACGGCAGACGCAAGGAGCACACAGCGATGGCGAGGCCAGCGGCACCCCATGAAACAAAGTAAGGGTGGCTGCAAATGGGAGTAGAGAGGAATAAAAGGAGGGGAAAGGCACCAGTGGTGCTCATCCGCAACGGTGTAGCCGACGAAGAGGTCGGTAGCGGTGGTGGCGTGGTGAACACAGAGGCGTGTTGGTGTTGGGTGGAGGCGATGACGCTAGGAAGGTGAAGGGTCAGGAAGAAAGTATAAGGAGATTACAATTTTGTAATTAAAACTTGACTTGCTTTCGACTCGAATTAATAGTTATAAAATAAATCCAAAAAATATAAATATAATATAATAAAATCCAAAATAAAATATAATAAAATTCAATAAAATATTATATACCTAACAATCGTCTAATGACATGTCCTAACTCTACCAACTCACCCAAAATACTAAATCACGTATTCTAACATGGTAAACGGCCTAAATCTAATTTGTCAGTGGTGGAAGGATTCAGTTAGTCACAACGGTGGCGCTGGCAGCAACGAGAGGAAAAGGGCATGGTGAGGAAGAGAGGCGCTTCTAGAAAATCACCTCTGATGCAAGGGTAGTTTTTTAAATAAAATTTGACTTGTTCCCAACTCAAGTCAATAATAATAAAATAAATCTAAAAAATACTAACTAAAATATAATTAAATCTAATAAAATGTGATATACTTAATAATTGTCTAATAGCATGTTCTAACTCTACTAACCCACCCAAAATACTAGCTAATGAGTCCTAACGCGATAAATAATGGTTTTAAAAGATTAATTCTTTTCTGTTAAATTTTAAAAATTCTTAATTCTTTTCCATGCAATTTTAAAAATTTGTTCCTCTTAAATCTTTTGGACATTCTTAGCATAGATTATTTTTTAAAATTTTTATTTATGTATTTTTATCCGGGTAATGAACTATAAATCTTTTGGGTATCTTATGCATGTTTTTGGTGGTTTATCTCTTATATAAGTCATAACATGCATAATTTATTAACCTTACAATTTTAATTAATTAAGCAATGATAAACAATTAAATTTTTGTGGCAAAGATTTTCTGCAAGTAATAAAATCATGTTAATCAAAAGTGGTTTTCGTTTTTTTATTATAATTATGTTTTAGAATTTATATTAATAGTCAATAATAAGATTTATCTATAATTTTAAATGTGTTTTGAGTAGGTAAGTGATATTATATATTATTATATTATATTATCGAGTTGAGTTACGAGTCAATTTTGAGTCAAATTTGATTTATAATCGAGACGAGTCAAGTCGAACACTATATTTCTTAAACTTAATTCGTAGAATTCGAATACAAGTTGAGTTAGAGTTCGAGCATTTAAATGTCGAGTTTCGAGTCAAGTCGAATTGACTTAAACGTCAAATGTTCACAAGCTGACTTGCTTAATTAGCATCCCTAATCTTTCCCCAAGCTTTATATGAGTGAAGATTTAGAGGGGAGAAAAAGTTGGGATATATATATAAGAGCACAGGCAAACTACCTTCAAATGGTGACGACGAAAAGCAGCCAAATCCAGGCGAGTAAGTTACAGGCTGTTGTAACGTATAGTGACCTGCAACAATGGGGTGATGGAGTGCGTGATTCGTGAATTGTGAATCCCACTTTTTCGCCCATGCTTAAGCGGTTTCATCTTTACAAGCTAGCAGGCTTGCATATTGTTGCCAAAGGCAGTTCCAAAACTAGGTTTTGAAAGAGAAAAAAATGGGTTAGTTTCAAAAACCTAACATTGGTGAAACCTACTTTATACTTGCGATAATAACGGTTAACATGCTGAACCCACAGAAGGAAAAACTAAACAGTTAACATGCCGATGTAGCTGGCTTAGTTTGCACGCAGGTGGTCTTGTTCCCACCAAATTCATGTAATATATCCTACCCAATATACAGGTTGGTCCATATTTCGTGGCGAAAGCTCTGTACTATGCATATCCTATCCAGTGGTTAGCCCCTTCTGAAAAATCTAAATGATGTCACAAAGTCTGATTATTTGGCATCAAATTTGTGGATTCCCTCCTATACTATGAAGAGTTGAAGATCACCTATTTATTTATATATAGTATAATCTAACAACTAGAAATGAAGCAACTGATATGAAATGTTCTCCAAATAAGAGGTGTTGAGTTTTATCGAAAAAGTTGGCCTGCTGATAAACTGTTTGAACTAGTGAAAGGTCGTTGAACCTGTAGTGAATTTAGAACAGGCAATGAGAAGACAGTACAACTTTAAATTCTCAAGTACTCTGAGAAGGATGTGTTAAATAACAGTTTTTACCAGCTCAATGATCAGAAAAAAAAAAAAAACGATAGTGTTTTCATCAGCAATCCCACAGATGAATAGGCAGCAACTACAATCGATATATACTTGCTGAGAAGCACTGGTCATGGGAGATCAGCCCATCATCCATTCACGCCCTGTCTCACAAAGCTTTCAGATAAACAAGTGAGACGAGATCACCAAACTTTTCCTGCAATGGTAGTGGAGAGCCAGTATCCATGGCCACATATATGATATATTGTTGCATGATATCGACCAGACATCAACCATGAAATGAGAAAATTTATAAATGCGGCAACTGTTTACCAGTCATTTAGGAGAGTTATCATTTCATTTAAGGCTTTACCGACCCCCAAAAAACATATCTCGACAACACATTCAATTCATAACTTTATTTGATCTTCTCGCCATGATCAAGAACCTCAGTGCACCAAATAGCTGCAGTGGAGGATCTAACAGACTTTTTCTTTTAGCTTGTAGTGGTCATGGCAATGGCAGAAAGTTTAAGAAAATGGTTTCCTACGTTGCCCACTAACTGGCCGTTCAACATATACAATTTGGCCTTCCGGACTCCCCAAATGACACATTGTATAAAGAATATGTATATCTTGGGTGGTGTCATGTTACAATCCTTTTGTAGGCATATATGTTTGGAAACTTGTATAAAGGTGAAGGTTTTCATGAATAGTAGAAAGTTTTGGGGTCTGCATCAGACAACGAATCTTACAAATGTGCTTGCTACGAATATTCTGATTCGCATGCCTTATATATTATATAGATTGGAGCTTTGAATCATAGTCATCGTTATTCTTGAACAAAATTGTAGTCTACATTTCAGGATCACCCAAAAGGATTCCCCACAAATTATAATTCAAAATTCGAATCAACTCGACATATTATGGAGCATAGTTATAAAAATAGGCCGACTCTTTAACACCTCAAATCTAGCTCATGCTCGGGAACCGAATTAGAATGTCACTAGTCCCGGTTAGGTCTGCTAACCTGAACCCAACCTATGTGGATCTACTCTCAGCATCTCGAGATGGAAGATATATATCGCTATATATAAATTGATACACAAAAACTCTAACATGCTATTATATGGATGACATGTCAACCAATTCACATACCAAAATAATTTTGACGAAAATCGATAAAATTCATAAAATAAGGCTGATCGAGTCTCCCCTAAAAGTGCAATTAAGGGCCACCATTCCAAATTAGCATGTGTGTGCATGCGCGTGTGTGCATTTGTATTCACATAAGAATCTAATCTGCTTCATAATTCATTCTGAATCATGGGTCTCGACCTATGTGTGTATTTTAATTACTTTTCACATCAAATTTTGTGTCTTATTTTTTGTATTTATTCAATATCTAAATATATTTACTAAAATATATGTATTCAAATGTCACATCATATTGGCATACCTTGCATTACATCACATTATTTTTAATATAGTGATAACATAAATTAAGCATTAATATTTTATTGCCTGACATGTGTGTGCAAGAGACGTCACTGCTCTTCAATCCAGGCTAACACATCCAACTAATACTCCTCACCTACATATATTATAAAAATACGTTAGTAACGAGTATTAATAGTCCAAAAATATAATTACATAATAAACTGACAAATGGAAGCCTACTCTCATTTTGAATAAAAACATTTTATGTTTCTCGTGAACACTCTTAATGACATCTATTGAGGAGTCACTGTGTTACAGACCGGGTAGTATCCCGAACTAAATTGACTAATATGTTGTTGACGTAATTTCATTTGTTGAGGACCCACTGGGCTCCAAACCCGGTAGCATCCCTAACGGAACTAACTGATCTACTGTTGTTTCTGCCTCTCTCAGCATTTTCTCATTTCATTTTCTGGTCCCTTGGGACTACATGTATATTCTAAGCCCTCTCATTTCCTCCATAATTCTTCTAACCTTGAACATGAAGACCGACTACTCTCAAGCAGTCGCCTTTAGCACCATTTAAACCACAAGTCCGTACATGTAATATACTAAACAGTACCCGTAAACTTTCACATTTCTTCGTGTGTAAAGAATTCAAAATGGAAGTTGTCAAGATCCCTCGGGATTAGAGTTAATCGCTCACTAATCCAGAGCCCACTTTAACTAGCACATGCACCCGCTCATGGTACGTTCGAGTCGATTTTCCCATCACTCGTCTCACTGAAAACTCGACAAAACTATATATATAGGCCTGCGAAGAGATTTATACAGTAGTCTCGAAGGAAACTTGTGGTAGATCTTCTTTTTAAAAATATACTCGAGGGATCTCATTCTCGAGAGTTATTAATTCGAAAAATTGGTTGATTAAATGATCAGGGTTAAGTAGGATCTAATAAAACATCACTTAACTTGTCCTGCAAGTAATAAAATAATACACAATAGAGTACAGTGTAAAACATGAAATGAGTCTTAAACGGACCTGAAAGAAGCTCTAATTGTGTCCACGTGCTTAAGCGGTAAGCTCCTACTCCATACTTACACATCAAATCTAGAAACTACCACCCCCTTATGATGCATTTGTACATCCTATAGCATACCCATATTAATCATACATCAATCTATGTCATAATATATCAATTACACAGAAGTTTTCCTACACCATGTTACCTTAGATTACAATAATTACTTAGTTTACCTAATTTAATTCCTTACTATTCGTTACAATTCAATCAAACAAATTTCATATTTTTATTTATAACAAAATAGCAAGCTCGTCAATTCATTAATCCTATCATGTTGTGCTAATAAATATCACCCTTAGTAAATTAAGACGGAGTTAATTATACCTCGTATTGTCGGTAATCAATGACGAGGCGACGACTGGATGGCGGCTGTGACCATCACTGGTGATGGAATCAATGACAAGTAAAGGGGTAGCGTTGAGGTTTTGGAATAAATAGATATCATGAGGGAAGAAAATGAGTGGTCGTCTTGTAAATAGAACTTAACTCGACTCCGACTCGAGTCAAAATAATAACTAACTCGTAACAATTTCTAAAAATCTAAAAAATAGGGAAAATCTACATAAAATATAATTCATACTATAACATCACAATGATATGCTTTATAACTAATAACCCACCCAAACGGTCTGTAACACGTTCTAATGCGTTATTCAGCCTAAAAATAATTATACGATCTAATACTAAAATAAAAACATAAAAATATGGGTGTACTCTCATATATTCTGATAACTTATTCTGTTGTTGTCTTACTGACGTTATCATCATATATTTGGGCACACATGACTCTTACGGTTCATAACACATGACTGGTCTTGCTTCGGTTAACATGTTTTGAAATTGACTTGAATAAAAATGACAGTCGAATCGACGGGTTCGGAGTATAAAACCTTGACTCGGGTCATAGGTTTTATAGATTTCACTTGAAATCGGTCGATTTAAATCAGATGGGAAGGATTCTGCTTCAAAAAAGGGGTGAATTGGGTAGCTTTAAAAACAGTTACTCGATCGGCAGATTCAGACCGATTTAAAATAATATCACCAAGAATTGATTTTTATAACTAAATGATGAAAATATCCTAGGGATGTTAATGAATAAATATATTAAGCATGGGTAAAAGAAAAATCAAAATTTTATAAATCTAAAATCCCGATCGTTTAGTCGTTAATCGCCCCCAATGTCGTTTGCCTCGCCCCTTCCTTAGGTAGTCGATGCCGGTTGCCCTCGCCCCTCCCTTGAGTAGTCGCTGCCTCTACCGATCAGTCGCCTCCGCCGCCATTTGCCTTGCCCCTCCCTTGGGTAGTCATCGTTGGTCGCCGAGGCCCTAGCCTTCTTTTGCGGATCCAATTTGCCCAACCAGACCCTCGCGCATGTACTTTTTGTCTTCTAGTTTCTTTAATTCTTTTCCCCTGCTTTTGTGATGCCCTTTCTTGTTGATTATAATGCTTGTTTCTTGCGAAATGGTTGTTCTTGGAAAAAATTGTTGCTTTTTGTTATTTGAGCTGATAAATGTGGGAAAGTGTTAGATTCTTGTGAAATAAGCATTTAGATTTCATCTTTTTGATTAATTGGGAAGAAGATAGTTGTATATGGTTTCCAATTTGGAAAATTAAGGAGCTCATTTGCTCATTCCCTGTAAATTTTTTATTTTTTGGATAAATGGGTTTTGTTAACAAAGTTATAATTATGGTTGTTATAAGTTTTGTTTTTAAAGTGGATTCTAATTGTTTGTTCATCATTGTGAGGGAGTGTAAACTTCTATTAGCACAAGAAAAGTATGTCGCACTAAGTTAATTTTCAGCGAGGAAGATGATTGATGCAAGCTTTTCTTTGATCTTTTGAACAGATTGTTCTTTTTTTTCAACTTTAAAATTCAATATTTTGTGTGTGACACTATGTACTAAATTACGATTTTCGCGAGTCAAATGTGTTCAAATCTGAGTTGAAGTGCTATCTGCTTGAGGAATTGTTTTGATATTTCAATAGCTGATTGAGAGAAGAGATAGGTTTCTCTCATCAACTAGTAATTAAAATTTTGTAGAGATGAACAACTGGTGCTACTTTGAGTTTGATATGATGTAGAAAGTTGAAATATATGATCAGTTCAATGTCTGCGGAATTTTCTTTCTTCGAAGGAAGATAAATGGTTGGGTTATGGCAATGTTTGGAGGTAAGAAGTGTGAATTAGAATGTTTAAAGAGGTTTGAACCTTTGATAATCATCTGTAAAAATGAGGAAAGTTACAGAAAGTGGACTTTTGTTGCCTATTGCATGCGTAAATATGTATAGCATAAATTGGTGGATGGTAAAGATGATAATTAATAAGCACAATAATGTCTGATGAGGTTTTTCTATGTATGAACGATGTGGAATTTATAACGCAAGTGCACGCGTCGAATCAAGTAATAATAGTGATAAGAAAGTATCGTCCCACGAGGAATTAGTAATAGAAATTTTGAATTACCAAAACTAATTTAATTAATTATACTTAAATGAAAATAAATTCAAAGAGTGATTTAATTATAAATTACGACTAAATTAATGTAACATGCTATATTTAAATGATAAATTTGACTTCAAGACGACAAACCTAGGATTTTCAATTTCACTTAGTGCTCTATATGATTAAAGTTATTTTTACCTACGAATTGCATATTCGAATCATTAACCACGAGAATTAATTATTTATGACATCTCTTAGATTCACCATAAACTTATCAATCGCACCAAATTTCTATATCTCTATGAAATTGTGTATGCAAAATGATACATTAAGTTCTGCCCTTAACAGTTACCCAAGACATATGAGTATATCTCTATCTCATATGTAAATCACCCAAAATAGATGAACAAAGACTATTTTATTCAATGACAAATCTAATCTTTCTATCCCTAGACAAGATTAAATCTCTAAATCAATCAATAGGTTGCCAATCTAATGATAGCATTAACGAATAGAATAAAATAAATGATCTAAAAATACAATCACATCAATAAAAATTAATAACCTTTATTAATCTATGCACTAAGTTTCATTGAAAATCCTAGAAAAGAATTTACTCCATAGAATAATCAAATAAACACAAGAAATTCATATGTGATAAGAAATACATCATTAATCACAAAGAAAAATAAATCAGAATAAAGAAAAACTCTTTTGGAGAAAGCTAATTCGTCTTCTGATCCAATTCCTTCGTCGTTGCTCTCCCTGTCTTTCGAGCCGTCACTTCCTGCCGTCTAATGTTGTTTTTTTCTATAAAACCTTGATTTACTTTATAAATAATCCAGCCAAAGATTTCAAGTGGGGCCCACCATACAACAAGACCCGGATCGTAACGACCGAGTTGATGAACAGTAACGGGTTGAGTTGCTATAGTGCCGTCCTTTCGGAATTCACTTTTTCGCCTGATTTCTCTCCAAATTTGTTCCGGATCGTTTTCTAACTCTTGTACCTTAATAAAACAACATTAATTAGTACTTTTTACACCAAAATCACAATGATTTCTCGCATTACTAATAATAAATAATAAACTCTTAAACTAATAAAACTAAAGTAAAAATAACTCGAGACATGATAAAATTCAACATGAAATGCAGAGAATAATAACTCTTTTATAGAGAAATCACCCTGCTCTGCCGCCTTCCCCCCGCGGCTAAACCCTGCCGCGGCTGGGCCCCCGCCACTGCCGACCGCTGCGGGCTGACCACCACCCCCCTCCACCCCCGCCACCACATGCAGCCGCTCCCCGCCCCAGACCGTGACTGTTCGCCCACCCCCCCGCGGCCTGCCCGCAACAGGGGCACCACCCCCCTCCCCCCGCCCACCCCCGCCCTCAGCAGCCACCCCTTCCCAGCGCCGCAACCCCCGCGGGTGACACGGCAGCCAACGGCGGCGAGGTCGCCGACTTTAATAGAGTGGCGTCAAAACAGAGGAGGGGGGAGAACAGGGGAGGGCAGTTTTGTAATAAAAATTTGACTCGATCCCGACTCGAATCAAATTTTTATAACAAAATGAATTTTAAAAAATAAAATAATTTTGTAATAAAAATTTGACTCGGTCCCGACTCAAGTCAATATTAGAAAATAAATTTGTTTAAAAAATAAATTATTTTCGTAATAACAACTTGACTCGGTCCCGAATCGAGCCAATATTCGAAAATAATTTTTTTAAAAAAATAGGATAGTTTTATAATAAAAA
>JAVDBV010088022.1:706-11074 GCA_032619315.1 Piper longum | reverse complement strand
TTTTCTTTTCATTTTTAGGCATGAACCATGGTTGTTTGCTCATAGATCTTCACGCCTTTGCACTGGTGTGCATATAGGATTTTTATTACTCAAGTATTTGGATGCAATTTCAAGGACAAGTTGGACTCCAATCACTAAGGAGGTATAAATATATGTTACTAGATGCCCCAAAGTAATTTTTTTTTGCTTTGAAGACTTTGTATTTGGGAGAGTTAGATGAAGACGAGGGGAGGATAAGATTGCTTTCACAAGAGTTTATTTTCATATTCTTATCTTTTCTTGTTGATTATTGATAAGTGATCCAATGTATTCAATTCCTGTTTTTAGTTTATACATTATGGAGTAGATGTTGAATCTAGGATTTTGGCGGAACTCTATTGCATGATACGATATAATTTTATTTTCTCTTGATTTAATTGTTGGAGTTGAATTGTTTATTTTGTTTCAATTAATGCAATTAATAGTTTGATCAATTATTTTTTGTTTCATGATTTAATTCTATCTTGGAAGAGAAAGATTAGATTAGACATAACAAAATAACATATGATCGAGTTTTCAATTTATAAATAGGATAGGAATATACATATTTACCGTTTGCAATTTATTGTGCTTGTGGTGGTTCTGTTATATTTCAAGTTTCATTCTCATGGGGATATGATGAATTAAATTGATTTACTAATTTTATGAGATGTCGGAAAATAATCATAAATAATTATCTCTCGAGTTGACAATTCAAAACAATTAATTAGACTAAGTACAAGTTATTTGTTTTTTATTAAAGCAATAAAACGGAAATTAAAATCCTAGATCTTTTCTTGCATAAAATTTTCATAATTCTCATTGTTGTTAGTTGAGTTTGTTAGTTAAATTATTTTTCTGAAATAAATTTTAAATAAAATAAATTTTTTTCTTTTTAATTTGTTAAATAGCAGATTAAAATTAATTGTGTAATTTGGTTTTCCTTAAAAACTGCTCATGGAAATGATCCTTATTTCATCATTATATTACTTGCACAAACCGTATACTTGCGTGTCGAATTTTCGTGACAACAAGTACCCGGAGCGAAGAAGAAATATGGGTTGGAGGAGCTTATGGGCTTTGTTTTACAGGTTTAAGGGATTATGTAAAGATCAAACAAACCAACAATCTGAGGAGCGTAAATTGTGTTGAAAATATTCTGTTTGATGAAATGTGATTCATAGAATGTTTTGACCTTGTTTTTGTTAAATATAAAATTTATACAAGTTTGTGAAATTTTCCTGCATCCTAGTTACAGGGAAGTTTTTGCTGGATTATTCCCAGTATTTGAAGTTTTTTTTATAATTTGGATTCATTTAGGATGTCCTATTTGCATGAGCTCAGGCCTAGGTCTCTCTGCATGTTTTGGTGTGTTCATGCGTCTTTTGTTTGAGTATTAGTTTTTTTCGAGTCTTCTGTCTTTGGAAACCTCGAGTGGTTACATCTATCCTGTGGGTCAGTATTGTATTTAACTTAAGCAAGAGTAGTAGTTCGAGATTTAATACTTTAATTCGGTTTGCACTATGAACTGAATTGCGGTGCTATAGTAACGGTATCCACAGGAGGGAGGAGGATGGAAAGAAGACGAGGAAGGAAGGGGGCTTTAAAGGCAGGATGGCAGCGGCGAACGACGGCAGCAACCGGCGGCGGCAGCACACAATCATGAAGATCAAGTACATAGATGTCTTTCCTATGTTAAATTTTGGAGCAAAATTTCTTCAAGTGTAGAATGTAGTAATCTGTATTTTTACTATTATTACTTATTCTTTATTTTCTTCTCTTGAGGAGTACATATAAGTAGTTGACTCTTTATTTTTCAGCCCATAAATTTTTTTTAATATATTTAGTCAAAAATAATATGAAGATAGTTAGAATTCTTCAAGTTATGTGGTTGATTATAATTGATTTCAGTGGTATTGGTTATTTCTCTAATGTTCTATCATGATTGGGAATAATCGGTCAAATTAAATCTCATAGAATAGGTGATTGAATAAGGATTATGCTACGGTGAACAAGCTAGGCACGATCACATGTGAACTAAATCTATATCATCTACAAGTTGTTCGTCATGTTTTCAAGTATTCAGAGGCTAAACACTTATTTTATTATCTTTAGGTCGATTTAAATGAAGCTAATCATATTTGGGGTTGCCAAAAATCATAATTGGACTCGTTAGTCAATTTTGGTCAATGGTTATAGACAAGTTCGTTCATGTCCTCCCATTTAGGATTCGTGTATAGGTCTAGCGGTAGATTGGTACTTTAGAAATAGTTGGAGGATGTTTAGGACAAGTAGGAAAGTTATGAGGTATACAAGGCTTCAATGGTGGACGATCTATCCTATTTCCAACCCTAGCCGCCCTCTCCGTCTCTCTTCCTTGGTGCTTCTCTTCCTTCCCTCTCTCTCTTCATGCTTTCCTTCTTATTGGGAAGCATGTGGAGTTGATTGTGGTGCAAAGATTTAGGCAAACACCAAGAAGAGGTTAGTAATTATAACTAAAACAATTAATTTGCATAGATTCATACATCATGTTCATAATTCATGTTGTTTGCACGCTTTCTTGCATGTTCTATGTTTTTACATGATGATATAATCCATGAAATCGATGTAAGACATGTTAAATTGGATTTAAACACATTGTAAACAACCTTTACAAGTAATTCCTTTGATTGTAAATTATATATGATGATTAATCAAGATATAGCATGTGAAGATGTAGTTACTTTAAACAAACATGTTTTTCTCAAAATTAATATCATGAAAATGTAAGTTAATTTAAGTTAAATTGAAAACCTGTAACAACCAATGATTTGATGTTTTGAGAATGTTAAAATCTTGCTTTTTTAAAAAAATAAAAGTCGGATAAAAAATTGAAAAGAATCAAGTTTTAAAAACTAACCCCTAGTTGCAGTGCAGGCACTAGCTAGGAGCGCCTCAATGTTGCACACCGTAGTGCCTGATGTTGAGGCTGCCAGCACCACGGCAATCACTTAACGTGAGGTCTGTAACCTCAATGCCACAGAGCTCATACTCTCAATGTTGAACGTCGCGACTCTCACTTAAGTTGGAAACATGTCCGAAGCTCAATGCCACCTCACTCACCATCTTGATGTTTAATGCCGCGGAGCTCACTAATAGAAAATTGTGTACAGGTTCTCGATCCCGCAACACTCAGGTCCGGAGCCGCAATGCTCATACCCTAACCCTTACTTCTTGTTCTTTTTCATGTTTATGCTTGATGATTACTATGTTTTTGAATGATTAAACATTATATGGTAAAAGTATGATGTTCTATGATTGTTAATAGTCTGGTCAGCATATTGTATGACATCATCATGTCATGAAATTTCATGTAGACATGTTAGCTAGTCTGGGCTGTGATATAGAATTATATTATTATTCAGCCTAGGCCAGTTGCAGCTGAGTATAGAGGAGTTCGGAGTCATGCATTGATTAGGTCTGTGTTTATTTGTTATTTGGGCTATTTTATGAACCTCTGTTTGGCAATGTTTAGGCAGATTAATCGTGATTATACTATATTTTATAACATGTTATCTTGTTATAGTTATCAAATTATTATGTTATTAAGTAATTAAGTTATCAAGATATAAGTATCAAGTTCAACTTATAGTTTCAAGTGTTAAGTCGAAGAGCAAGGCCTAGACCTAACAACATGTTTTCATGTAGTTTTACCTTAACTCATGATGGTTCAATAGATATACTCCACCATAGACTTTGCTGCATCTCCCTTAAGCAAGGACCAAATTACCCATTCGATGGCTACTACCTTGCAACGCTAGTGATCTCCAGTGGTTTTTTTTATTCATGTTATCATGTGGATCTTGTGGTGGCCACCACATTTCTTGATATTGAGTTAAGATGCAATAACTCTCAGGAGGTACTTATGTACCAAATTATGAGGAGTCAAGGCAACTTACTATCACATAGTTTTTATTACATGTATTGTATGTTTTGTCCATACCACCCATGTTTGATATTGAACTTAGAATGTATATTATACAATTAAGATAACTTACCAGGGCTTACATGTAAGTCACACTGGTAATTAACTCAGTAATGCTTTCATGATTATGTACTAATTATATTAATCTAATAAGGTTTGTCAGTAGGTCACATGAGTAATATTAATTAGTTGATTAAATTTATCAAATTAGCAACATTATACCATATTCAGTAATTCAGTTATCAAGTTATATGCAAGTACATGTTCCACGTTATTTAGTTATTTCATGTTATGTTCATAGTCAGTTAAATGCAAGTTTGATCAATGTTTTACTCGATTTTTACCTTGTTTAATCAGTTGTAGATTAGTCTTATATTCTCTATTTACTTGTTTACTACATATGGACTCAGAATGGCTATCAATTCTAAGCAAACGAGTTTGTTTGTGTGCACATATTTGGAGGCCTTGGAGTGACGAGATGGAAGAACTTAGCTTATTAGGATTTTATTTTATTTGTTTATTTGTATAATAGTTTAGTAGAGCTTATTGCTGAGTAAGTAGTTAAACAAATATATTTTCATTGGATAAACAGACATATGTAGTGGATATTTATGGAGATATAATAAAAAAGATTGGTAGTTAATTTTATTTTCACACAGTTTATATGTTTGTTTTATTTATTGATTAATTAATTATGATCATCTAATTAATGTAATGATCACGATTTATAAAGTATCTTATTTATAAATTGGGATCGTTACAAAAATCAAAGATTGTGCACAAAGAAGATTTGAACTCCTCAATAGCAGGTGAAATCTCATGCGCAAATATTCATATACATATAGTTTCTGTAATAATTGGTTTTTTTACCATTACTACTTAGTTTTAATTTTCTTTTCTTTAAAAGTAAATATAAGTAGTAGACTCTTTATTTTTTAGCTATAAAAATTTTCTTTGTATGTTTAGTCAAGACTAATATCGGGATATTTAGAATTCTTCAAGTTATGTAGTCGATTATACTGAGTTCATTCATGTTGCTTATTTTCCCACCGTTTATTTATGGCTGGGAATGATTGGTCAAGTTAAATTTTATAGAATAAGTAATTTGACAAGAATTAAGCTATGGTGAAGATGTTAGGCATGGTCCATATCACCTACAAGATGTATATCATGTTTTCAAGTCATTCAAGAGGCTAAACACTTATTTCACACCTTCGGAAGGATTTCAGTGAAGCCATCAATCATTGGACTCATGAGTCTATTTCGGTTAATGACAAAGTTCGTTCATATCTACCTGTTTAGGATCTGTGAGGGGTAGTTTAGTATTTTAGAATTATTTGTAAGGCATTCTAAGATAAGTAGAAAGTATGGGCGACGTAAAAAGCATAGGGGGTTGACCTTCTCTCCACTTTTGCAAGCCCTAACCACCATCTCCGTCTCTACTTGGATGCCCCTCTCTTCCTTCCCTCTCTCTCTCTCTTTGTGTTTTCTCCCTTATTGGGAAGTGTGTGGAGTTGATTGTGTTGCAAGGATCTAGGCAAACACCGAAGATGAGGTAGTAATTACAACTAAAATAAGTAATTTTCATATATTCATGCATCATGTTCATAATTCATGTTGTTCTATATATTCTCGATATTGTTTATACATTTATAGTATGTTTTATGCTTCTACTTAATAGTACCATCATTGAAATTGATGTATGATATGTTAAATTATGTCTAAACATGTTGTAATAAGTTTTGTAAGAAATTTCAATTATCTAGGATGATTAAACAAAATATAGCATGTTTAATCTTAAATAAACATGTTTTTCTCAAAATAAATATCGTGAAAAATAGGTTAAATCAAGCTAGAATAAAAACTTGGTATAACCATGATTTAATATTTTGAGAATGTTAAAATCTTGTTTTTGTTGATAAAAAGTGGACTTAATAAGAACAAAAGTAAAGAAATTTGGATTGAAAACCCTAGTACCGGAACCGCGACACTAGCCAGCTGTAGTGGTGTTGCGTATAAAGAAGAAGAAGGAAGCACGACATAGTGTCGCGGCCTCCAAACTTGGGGCACACAGTGTTGCAGCACTCATTTAACTTAAAATTAGAACCCTAGGCCCAACGCCGCAACACTCAAAGTTGGGGTAGTTGGCGCTGCGGCACTCATACATTGACCTAATTTCTTGGTTTTATTCATGCTTATGCTTAATGATTGCTATGTTTATGAATATCTAATCAATACATGATGATTGTATGATGTTCTATGATTGTTAATAGTATTTTGGCATATAGTAATACATCATCATGTTCATATTATGTCATATCATATAGGCATGTAAGCTAGCCTTGGTTACAGCTGAGCATCGAGGAGCTTAGAGTTGTATGCAGACCAGGTTTGTGTTTATTCGTTATTTGAGGTGCTTTATGAACTACTTTTTTGCAATATTTAGAAGGATTAATCATAATTATACCATATTTTCTAACACGTTATCACGTTACAGCTACAAGTTATCATGTCATTAAGTAATCAAGTTATAAAGATATAAGTATTAAGTCCAACTTATAGTTTTCAAGTGTTTAGTTGAAGTACAAGGCCTAAACCTAACAACATATTTTTCATGTTGTTTTATTTTCCATAGACTTTGGTGCATCTCCCTTAAGCAAGGATCAAAGTCCATGTTCTATAACTACTATCTTGACGGTGCTAATGATCACCACTGGTTATTATTCATATTATCACGTGGGTTATGTGGCAGCCACCACATCTTTTAACATTGACTTTAGATGGTATAACTCTCTGGAGGTACTTATGTGCCAAAATTATTAGGAGTTGAGGCTATCCAAAAGCCAAGGCAAACACTTAGTTTTTGTAAACCCCCAAAAAAAAAATTAGGCTATTTTGTTTAAGGTTTTGTAAATATTAGAACGAACCATAAATAATATTTAAGTAAATTAATTCTTAAAAAATCAGTACAATAAATTATCAATTATAATATTTAGAGTACCAGTACAATGGTTTTAAATAAGTTTTATTTATTAAATTCTTAGGATTGAGACCCATTCGTATTAATTCAATAGTTAATTTTATTGACTTTTCATTAACACACAAATGATATAATTAGTGATTTTTTGAATTCCACACTCATTCTTCTATATAAAATAGAATTTTGTTGGTAAATAAAATATCAACTTGATAGTTTGTGAGCATATTTGGCTCACAAAAGGAAGAGTTTTGAGAAGTTTCATTCATGTTAGGATCATATGCCATAGTTGTGGGCGTCTCATCAAAATTCTAGAACCGTATAATTACTCGAACGGTTATATATTCTTAATTGGGAGTCTTGGGTCGTCTGAGTTCACATTCAACCACTATGCATCGAGCGCAATCGGGATCAACGAGCGAATTGACTAAATCCGACACAAGGCAACACCCACAAAATATTATATATTCATATTTGGGAGTCTCTGTCACAAGGCAATACCTACAAAATTGGGAGTCTCTGACATGAGGCAGCACCCAAAAAATTTAAATGCATGCCCCCATGCCTAAAGGGGTGATAGGGCGCAGTGGCACAAGATGGCTCATTATGCACTTATGGTACTAAGAGGGCGAGTCAATGACAAATATCAGTAACTATATGCCGAAGCCACGTAGAATGTGTGTGCATACATGAGATTGTAGCTGGATGGGCGGCCACCCTCCCGACATATTAAAAGCTCAGCATAGGCTCATCATTACCAAAAGTCAAATTAATAATATTGTGGAATATATTAACTTGTTTTTATAATTATACGACTTAGTATTTTTATCACTAACGCGGAATTGGCTCCCCAGGTATGAGCATGGAAGGATGGGTAAAGTCGGGACAGCTGGAGGACTCTCTTATTGGACTATTCTTTGCATGGCATTGAGATTTTGGTTTAGTTCATAGGACTATTATTCTGAGCTTATATTATATTTAATATGATTGAAAATTAATAGAAAATTAATTTACAAGACACTTAGTTTTATATATTAACACTTGATCCGTAATTCGGAACGGGCAGATAGTTTTTGTTTTCATCTATTTTTGTGTTTTGTGCATGCCACCCATGTTCAGTGTTAAACTCATGATTTATGCAATTAAGTTAAGTTAACTTACTAGTGCTTACATGTAAGCCACACATGTAATTAACTTAGTAATATTTTCATGTTATGTGCTAGTAACATTAATCTACTACACCTTGTTAGTTAGTCACATGACTAGTATTAATTTGATGATCTAGTTATTTTGTTCACCAAGTATTATGCTCTGTTTAGAAATTTAGTTACCATGTTATTGACAAGTATATGTATATGTTATTTAGTTATTTAATGTTATGTTCATGTTCAGTTATGCGCAAGTATGATCAATGTTTTACTCGGGTTTTACCTTGTTCAATCGGTCGCATATCCCTATTTATTGTTTACTACATATGTAAGCAATAGATTCGATATTGTTATCAGTACTGAATGGATAACTTTTCTTATAACCAGGTACTTAAAGGCCTTGGAGCAACGAGATGGAAGAACTCGAACCTGTATACCTTGGCTATAGGCCATACGTATGTTTCCATGGTGGCAGAATAGTCTTTCTACTGTGACCATCCCACCTGGAGGTCATACTGCCTCATTCTCTGATTCTGTACATATACATCCATATAAGACTGTCACTAATGCTATCTTGCAATACACATCTAACCTAAGGATGTCAGGTCAAGGCAATGGTATGCAAGAAGGCTAGTGAAGTCAATCATGTGCCATAACAGCCAAATAATTCTACTGCGCCTAACTTTCCGTTGTCTGGTTAATATTACCATAGTTTTATCTTATCCTCAATCTCTGACCCAACTCTCTTCTCAATGCTGTGACATGCGGTCTCTATGCAAAGATAAGAAATCCTCTAGTTGTCCGCTTGTAAGGTTCTTGGCCCTTACTTCCGCTACAACTATTCACTCAGTCGACGATAGTGCAATATACGGACAATGGTTTGTATCATAGATGGTCGTAGTGTTATTCGGTCGGTGGTTATGCATAACAGATGACGATTGTGCTACTCAAATGGTGGATGTGAAACTCGGACGGCGGTTGTGCTACTCGGTCTATGGTTGTGCTACTCGAACGATGGTTGTGCAACTCGGACGACAGTGGTGGTATCCAACTGCTAAAGTCAGAACTCATTACTGTCTCTGGCATCATTAGAGGTAGTTGTTATCCACTAGACTTAGCCTATCCAACCATGTGTGCAATCCAGGTGCTGAAACCTGATGCTGATCATGTACGTCATGAACCCATTATTGTCTTAGGCATATCATCTCCATGTGTCTATTTCTCCGTAGATAGCTACCATCAACTCGGTGCAGGTCTAGATCATAGTGGTGACATGTACAATGGTGCTCCAATGCTATGTCTACACAATCTCCTACTATTCGGGGTGACTGCTTGTACGAACACTAACTGGTTCTCAATAGCCATAACTAATCTAGCCTTGGCTGATCGAGTGAAATCCGAACAACCATCTAAATTTGCGGTCATAGGCAACTATCTCATGCTTGATGTGTTCATGCCTCATATCTTGAAGAGTAGCTAATAATGCTGTTAAGACAGATATACACCAGTGGAAGAGGGGGAGGTGGTGGAATATCCATGAGACTGTAGATCCACCTCTCTACTCATCTTTATCCACTGCCATCTCCTCGAAGTGGTCCATCTCAAGTCATCTATCCAATCTTTCATCTATGCTCCAAGTACCTTAGTGCCTCCACTGTCATAACCACATCCTTCATCCACAAAGATCTGTCCGAAGGTCTATGTTCCTTACTGTAGACCTTAGATTGTAGATCTCAGACTATGCCTAATGGATCTATTTAAGACACTCAATGATCCATTTCATTTGTAACGTAAATACATGAGTATCTTTGTACTCCAGGCTTCAAAATTATGTTGTCTCTTATAAGTCTGTCTCGTAATGTACACCATGTCCTAAGGAAAGAATGATGTGGTGACATGCGAAAAGATTGGCAAGTGCTCCAGTGTGGTTGCCAAAGTTCTAGGTATTCTTGGTCACCATCAAACAACACAACTCTTACGTCGTCCAAATCACTGGAATGGTAACAGCAAGGCATGTCTCACAACTTATCATGGCATTCCATTGAGATCCTTGTTGGTGTCTACTAAACCATGATCTCATTATATCCATCCCATAAATCCTTTACAATCGCAAGCACCTAAGCATGCGCCATACAGGTCTCACAGACTACACCATCTTAAATCGTAAGAAAAGAAACCAATGAAATACCTATTGACTTGGCTAAGGACAACTCCACACACTTGGCTCAAAACAAAAGTCTTCCATCTCAATAGACCAAGAC